>JAZDUH010000130.1:7500-167500 GCA_036419115.1 Scarus forsteni | reverse complement strand
CCCCCCTCTGGTCCTGGATCTGGGGTTTTCTTGGTCACCTTGACCTGAATTATGTTAATGAATTCAAGCTGATGATTGGTTAGAGCCGTTGGAGGGCGGAGCTTCAGGTCACCCCCACAGTAAACTCTGGATGTCATTGGTCCTTAAAAGAATGTTTTATTTTTATTTTATGTATTTTTGGCCTCATGGATCACACGAGGGCAGAAACACCACAGAATCACAGAAAGACAAAGAAAAGTTTTTTAATTTGTTGTCATAGATTTATCATGTGTGTCTGAGGTCGTGGAGGACGGGGTCAAGGTCACTCTGACCCTCTGGTCTCTGCAGGTCTTGGTGATGGATGGGGTCAGACGTCTCTCTTCAGTCCCCTGGACAGCGTGGCCAAAGACCTGGGCTCCCACTTGCTGCAGGTACGGTGAGGACACACCTGAGGACAGGCCCACACCAGGCCCCAGGATGACGGATGGATGGATGATGGATGTTTGAATGAATTGATGTTAAGATGGATGTTTGAATGGATGGATGATGGATGTTAAGATGGATGGATGGATGTTAAGATGGATGGATGGATGATGTATATTAGATGGATGATGGATGTTAAGATGGATGGATGGATGGATGATGTACAGTAGATGGATGGATGGATGTTAAGATGGATGGATGGATGGAATGGATGTTAAGATGGATGGATGGATGGATGATGTACAGTAGATGGATGGATGGATGTTAAGATGGATGGATGGATGATGGATGTTAAGATGGATGGCTGTTTGGATGGATGTTCAGCAGATACTGATGCTGCTGGGCAGAGAGGTCTCGTATCAACAGGCCGTCAGTCTGCACAGGGTTCATGTTCTCCCTGTGCGTGAGTGGGTTTGTGTTAAAACATGATCATTAAGCTCAAAGGCCAATTACACCCCTTAGCCCTCGTCCCACACTTTAGCCCTTGTCCTACCCCTTACCCCTCATCTCTCCCCTGAGCCCTCGTCCCACCCTTTAGCCCTTGTCCTACCCCTTACCCCTCGTCCTACTCCTTACCCCTCATCTCTCCCCTGAGCCCTCGTCCCACCCTTTAGCCCTTGTCCTACCCCTTACCCCTCATCTCTCCCCTGAGCCCTCGTCCCACCCTTTAGCCCTTGTCCTACCCCTTACCCCTCATCTCTCCCCTTAGCCCTCTTCCTATTCCTTACCCCTTGTCTTACCCCTTAGCTCCCTTCCTACCCCTCAACACTTGTCTTTCCCCTTAACCCTGGTCTTGGCCCTGGTCTTACCCCTTAGCCCTTGTCTCTCTCCTTAGCCCTCGTCCCACCCTTTAGCACTTGTCTCTCCCTTAGCCCCCGTATCACCCCTTGTCTCTACCCTTGGCCCTTGTCTCTCTGTAGTGTTCACATGTTGGTCTATAGTCTTCACATGTCAGTCTGTAGTGTTCAAGTCAGTCTGTGGTGTTCACATGTAAGTCTGTAGTGTTAACATGTTAGTCTGTAATGTTCACCTGTCAGTCTGTAGTGTTCACATGTCAGTCTGCAGTGTTCACGTCAGTCTGTCTGAAGTGTTCACATGTCAGTCTGTAGTGTTCATGTGTCAGTCTGTAGTGTTCATGTGTCAGTCTGTAGTGCTCACGTCACTCTGTAGTGTTCACATGTTGGTCTATAGTCTTCACGTCAGTCTGTAGTGTTAACACGTCAGTCTGTAGTGTTCACGTCAGTCTGTAGTGCTCACGTCCGTCTGTAGTGCTCACATCAGTCTGTAGTCTTTACATCAGCCTGTAGTGTTCACATGTCAGTCTGTAGTGCTCACGTTAGTCTGTCGTGTTCACGTCAGTCTGTAGTCTTCACGTCTGTCTGTAGAGTTCACGTCAGTCTGTAGTGTTCACATGTCAGTCTGTAGTCTTCACGTCAGTCTGTAGTGTTAACACGTCACTCTGTAGTGTTCACATGTCAGTCTGTAATGTTCACCTCTCAGTCTGTCGTGTTCACGTCAGTCTGTAGTCTTCACGTCTGTCTGTAGAGTTCACGTCAGTCTGTAGTGTTCACATGTCAGTCTGTAGTCTTCACGTCAGTCTGTAGTGTTCACGTCAGTCTGTAATGTTCACATGTTGGTCTGTAATGTTCACCTCTCAGTCTGTAGTGTTCACATGTCAGTCTGTAGTCTTCACATGTCAGTCTGTAGTGCTCACGTCAGTCTGCAGTGTTAACACGTCAGTCTGTAGTGTTCACATGTCAGTCTGTAGTGCTCACATCAGTCTGTAGTCTTTACGTCAGTCTGTAGTGTTCACATGTCAGTCTGTAATGTTCACCTCTCAGTCTGTAGTGTTCACATGTCAGTCTAAAGTCTTCACATGTCAGTCTGAAGTGTTCTGATGTCAGTCTGTAGTGTTCACATGTCAGTCTGTAGTGTTCACATGTCAGTCTGTAATGTTCACATGTTGGTCTATAGTCTTCACGTCAGTCTGTAGTGTTAACATGTTAGTCTGTAATGTTCGCATGTCAGTCTGTAGTGTTAACATGTCGGTCTGTAGTGTTAACATGTCAGTCTATAGTCTTCACATGTCAGTCTGTAGTGTTCACATGTCAGTCTGTAGTGTTCACGTCAGTCTGTAATGTTCACATGTTGGTCTGTAATGTTCACCTCTCAGTCTGTAGTGTTCACATGTCAGTCTATAGTCTTCACATGTTAGTCTGTAATGTTCACCTGTCAGTCTGTAGTGTTCACATGTCAGTCCATAGTCTTCACCTGTCAGTCTGTAGTGTTAACATCTCAGTCTGTAGTGTTCACATGTCAGTATGTAGTGTTCACAGGTCAGTCTGTAGTGTTAACATGTCAGTCTAGTCTTCACATGCCAGTCTGTAGTGTTCACATGTCAGTCTGTCTGTAGCGTTCACGTCAGTCTGTAGTGTTCACGTGTCAGTCTGTAGTGCTCACATCAGTCTGTAGTCTTTACATCAGTCTGTAGTGTTCACATGTCAGTCTGTAGTGCTCACGTCAGTACGTAGTCTTCACGTCAGTCTGTAGTGTTCACATGTCAGTCTGTAGTGCTCACATCAGTCTGTATTCTTCATGTGTCAGTCTGTAGTGTTCACATGTCAGTCTGTAGTGTTGATCTCAAACAGCAGACTGGTTCTCCCCTCAGACTCTGGATGGCTTCGTGTTCGTCGTGTCCTCTGATGGAAAGATAATGTACATCTCGGAGACTGCCTCGGTCCACCTGGGCCTGTCCCAGGTAAGACTCTCCTCTCACAGACAGTCTGTAACCATGGAGACCTGCTTTAGACGGTCTGTAACAATGGAGACCTGCCTCAGACGGTTTGCAACCATGGAGACCTGCCTCAGACGGTCTGTGACCATGGAGACCTGCCTCACAGACAGTCTGTAACCATGGAGACCTGCCTCACAGACAGTCTGTAACCATGGAGACCTGCCTCATAGTGTCTTATGTAGATGTGCTCACAGTTTCAAACACGGAGTACTCAGGTCTTTTTGAAAACAGTTTAGGAAGGTTTGAACCTCTGTGTGTGTGTCTGTGTGTATCTGTGTGTGTGTGTGTGTCTGTGTGTGTGCAGGTGGAGCTGACAGGCAACAGTATATTCGAATACATCCACCCGTCAGACCACGATGAGATGACAGCTGTGCTCAGTGTGTGTCAGCCACCACACCATCACTTCTCTGCAGGTACGGCACGGCGTCTGTTTAGAGGACTCTGATTGGCTCATCCAATCATCTGATGGCTCATTTGTATCATCAGACATGTAGACCAATGAAGCTTATCCTGAGCTTAGACTGAGACAGCAGAGGACAGCGGGAGAATACATCAGCCTGTACTCAGGGTTATGCCTGTCTGCAGCTACAAACACTTTCTCAAACTAACTTTAGATCAAACTAACTTTGGATCAAACTAACTTTAGATCAAACCAACTTTAGATCAGACTAACTTTAGATCAAACTAACTTTAGATCAAACTAACTTTAGATCAAACCAACTTTGGACCAAACTAACTTTAGATCAGACTAACTTTAGATCAGACTAACTTTAGACCAAACTAACTGTAGATCAGACTAAGTTTAGATCAAACTAACTTTAGACCAAACTAACTTTAGATCAGACTAACTTTAGACCAAACCAACTTTAGACCAAACAAACTTTAGATCAAACCAACTTTAGATCAAACTAACTTTAGACCAAACTAACTTTAGATCAGACTAACTTTAGATCAAACTAACTTTAGACCAAACGAACTTTAGATCAGACTAACTTTGGATCAAACCAACTTTGGATCAAACTAACTTTAGATCAAACCAACTTTTGACCAAACTACCTTTAGACCAAACCAACTTTAGACCAAACTACCTTTAGATCAGACTAACTTTAGATCAAACCAACTTTGGATCAAACCAACTTTAGATCAGACTAACTTTAGATCAAACTAACTTTAGACCAAACCAACTTTAGATCAGACTAACTTTAGATCAAACTAACTTTAGACCAAACCAACTTTAGATCAGACTAACTTTAGATCAAACTAACTTTAGACCAAACCAACTTTAGATCAGACTAACTTTAGATCAAACTAACTTCGGATCAAACTAACATGGACCTGGAGTTTGTGATTCATACTGTAAACACTGACCCCCTCTGTCCGTCTGTCTCTGACAGAGTTCGAGTTGGAGCGCTCCTTCTTCTTGAGGATGAAGTGTGTGCTGGCCAAGAGAAATGCAGGACTGACCTGTGGAGGGTATAAGGTGGGTGTCACACAGTTTGAAGGTCGCGAGACTTTAACGAGCCCAAAGAGGTCATAAATAGTTAATCATATCACACAGCTTCTACTGAACTGTTAAAACAGTGTGAAGTCAGGTCGTCTTGAAACTGTCGAAGGTCACAGATCACAAACTGCATTTTGAACATTAGCCTGACTTTTGGTCTGATAGTTAGCCTGAACATTAACCAACTTAAGACCAAACAATAGCCTGAACATTAGCCATAACTTTATTTTGAACTTAAGTCTGCACAGTAGCCTGATTTTTAGCCCAAACATTAGTCTGAACATCAGCCTGATCCTTCCTATGAGCTGTGTGTCTGCACAGAAAGAGTTGGCGCAGGAGCCAGAGTTCCAGACTGCTGCAGCTGGTGCCACCACCCAGAGTGATAAGAGCAGAACCAGCTCAGGGGAGCAGACTGACTGATGCTTGTCAGGGATCTCACCTGATTTGATTTATTTTGGATCCACCATTAGTTACAGCAAATATGCAGTAGCCATTCTTCCTGGAGTCAACAGTGGGACCCCATGTGATGGGGGCGGGGTGTGATGTCACAGAGGCTCTGCAGTCTAAAGGGTTTTGGTTAAAGAGGGTTGGCGCCTCTGGTCACAAGTGTTTGTGTCCTGTTGCTGTTCCAGGTGATCCACTGCAGCGGCTACCTGAAGGTGCGTCAGTACGTGATGGACGTGGCCCTGTATGAGTCCTGTTACCAGACCGTGGGCCTGGTGGCGGTGGGCCACTCCCTGCCCCCCAGCGGCATCACCGAAATCAAACTCCACAGCAACATGTTCATGTTCAGGGCCAGCCTGGACTTCAAGCTCATTTTCTTAGACACGAGGTAAGACTGGCTCAGATCCTGACAGGACCAGGTCTGATCCTGATCCACAGAGACTGATCCAGACAGACTGATCCACAGAGACTGAAGGCAGTGTGCATAAACCTGTTTTAACACATGCAGCATGTTAGTGAAGTCAAACAGCTGGATTAAATGTGTGGACGTTATGCTGGACTGGGTCAGTTAGACTGAGTCCGTGAAGTTACTGAATCAGATTTCACTGCTGATGTTACTACACTCCTCAGATCTTTTCCTGTCTGCCTCAGAGTGACTCAGCTGACGGGCTACGAGCCCCAGGACCTGATAGAGAAGACCCTGTACCACCACGTCCACGGCTGTGACGTCTTCCACCTGCGATACGCTCACCACCTGCGTCAGTATTTCAGTTCTGTACACTCTTCTTACTTTCTCTGATGTGCAGTGTTTCCACAGGCAGGTAAATCCAGAATGCATCAAACTACATCAAACTATGCCTCAGAAATACTTTAACAAACTGCCCCCCCACTCCCGCACATAGACTCCATTATTTATTTGTTCTGTTGACCCACTTACGAGCACATCATCGGCGGTTTGAGGGTGTGCAGTTTAGTTTTGTAAGTATATCTTTTGAAAACCACATGAAGTGCTAATCTTAGTCTAAAAGTAAAAATACAAAAGTCACAACAAGAACAGGATTATTTAGAGTTGCTAAAGAGCTTATCTGATGACTGTAGGCAAAGGCAGACCAACACTAACCATAGACCCCCAGTGTTTGAGCTAAGCTATTTAGAGGTGGGCGAGCTCTGCCGTCTCTTCCATGCCACTGCAGCACAGTCTATAGACTGGAGTCTGTCTGTTCATCATGGACTCAGGAGTGAGGAAGACGCCAAAACAAAAAGCCGAGCAGTGAGCGAGAGCGAGGGTCAGGGTCAGGCTCAAGGTCAGGGTCAGGCTCAGATGTAAGGTGTAAGGTGGGTTATAAGGAGATGTCCACGTGTGTGGGCTCACATGTTTTGTATTTATTCTATCTTTGACCCAACCTGTATTTGTTTCTATGTTTTCTGGTAGAGAGACCCTGACTGTGGTTATTGACAATTTGAAATAAATAAAGGATGGATAAAATTATTAAAATATATATAAACCTGGGTTGTGAGCAGGGTCTGCCAAACTGGAGACTGGAAGGGGGAGGTGCACACATACACACAGAAAAGGATGACCTCCCCCAATGGCTTACACCCCTCCCAAAAATTTCATTATGGGGTGGGTGCCTGAAATTAAAATCCATAAATGCATGCAGGCTAAATATCATAAGTTCATGTCTTGTCCTGGGTGGTCCCGGGTTGGAGCTAGTGGTTATTATGGGGTAGGGGTCTCACCCATATGCCATCCCTCCCCATTTACCCTCCATCATCCGTTGTGTCCTGGCCGTAGGGTTAGGGTCACCACAGCTGCAGAGACACTCCAACACTGAGCGTCTGTCAGCAGGACCTCAGGGGCCCATCAGACCAGGACTTACTGATGCTGCTCATGTGTGACTCTTGCTTCATGACCTTTGACCTAACCCTACCCCTGC
This sequence comes from Scarus forsteni, assembly GCA_036419115.1. Classification (NCBI taxonomy): domain Eukaryota; kingdom Metazoa; phylum Chordata; class Actinopteri; order Labriformes; family Labridae; genus Scarus; species Scarus forsteni. Next base: position 160,362 of record JAZDUH010000130.1, on the reverse strand, counting down.
TTTCTCTGCAGTGCTGGTCAAAGGTCAGGTCACCACAAAGTACTACCGCATGTTATCCAAGCACGGCGGCTGGGTGTGGGTGCAGAGCTACGCTACCATCGTCCACAATAGCAGGTCGTCCAGACCTCACTGCATCGTCAGCGTGAACTACGTTCTCAGGTGAGCCCCGCCCCCTCGCCACCCCCCCCCAGACCTGCAGGTCCGAGCGCTGGCACTCGGTTTGACCCTCTCTCTCACGCCCACAGTGACGTGGAGTTCAAGGAGCTGCAGTTATCTGAAGAGCAGAGTCGAGCCAGCAGGTCCAGCCTGAGCCTCACTGCAGACCCTCACAGGCAGCACCGCGCCAAGGTGGCGAGGACGAGGAGCAGACCGAGAGCAGCTCCGTATCCACAGGTGAGACCTGAGGAGGGCGCCACATCCTCCTAAAAGGGACCTGGAGCCACCACTAATTAGCTTTACTCAAACACTGGGCGTCAATGGGTAGTGCTAGCCTGCCTCTGCCTACAGTCTTCAGATAAACTCTTCAGTGGCTCTGAACCGTCCTGAGTGCCTGTTGTGACTCGTTTCGTACCCTTTATGTGACGTAACAGCGATTCGTGAATGAGTCTTTTGAAAAGCTCTTTTAATAACGATGAGAACTGATGTGCAGTTGTGAGCGAGCCGTTTGTTTGTGAGCCACTATGCAGATTTCAGAAATAAAAAAGTTCAGAGTGTTTCCTGTGTGTTCGTTGGTGCATTGAGACGACCTCATGACCCCTAACCCCTAACCCTCACTCCATCTTCAGTCCTTTACTCGTTGGGCTCCCGTCAGCCCTGATGCATTGTGGGATGTGTTGAGGTCAGACAGGATGATGCACCTACAAAGGTTCTCTGGCTTCCTCCACAGACCATCAGGCTGAGCCTCACCTCAGGTGTCTCTGTATGTCTGCCCTGTGATTGCAGCAGACAGTGTTCCAGCCCGACGCTCCAGGCTGCCCCCTGCAGGCGGGACCAGAGGCAGACCAGATACCTGACAGTCCCCCTCACCACCTGAGCCTCCGCCCCCCCTTCAGGCCCCGAGGTCTGCAGGACCAGAGCCGGCCCCCCTCGGGCCCCTCGTCCCCGCTGACGCAGCAGGTCATCGGATCGCTGCACAGACCACCTGCAGGATGGAGTCTCGTCCCTCCAGGATCCGGCAGGCTCACAGGTAAACCGTCTCTGTCCTGGACCGGTCTCAGGGTTTTACCTGTGCCCAGATCAGTCAGTCCTGTTCCCATGGTGACCAAGCTCCTGTGACATCATCACTGAGGCTCTGAAACCAAAGAGGGGCGGGACACTCCGCTGAGGGGGTTCGATGCAACCTGTAGGGATGAGTTTACAGGTGAGCCAGCAGTCCCGCCCCTCTGCGGCCCCGCCCCCTTCAGCATGTGCCCCTCTTTGGCAGCAGAGCCCACCATGTGTGTTTCCTGGTCTTGGCCCATATTGTGACTCTGGTTTCTGTCCTCAGGCTCAGACAGGCGGCCCCCTGATGAGGTCTTCTACGACCTGAACCCCCCCAGGAGGCTGAAGGAGGAGCCTCACGAGCACTATGCTGTGGTGCACGCGGAGCTGTCGGGGCTCTATCTCTACCCTCCGAGGGGCAGGAAAGCCTCAAACAAGGACGTCCATCAGAACGCCGGCGGTCCTGAGGATCCTGGTCGGCGGGTCTTGGCCTGCCCTCTGCTCAGCGGTCTGGTTCACGGTAAAGGGGGGCAGGCCTCGGGACACATGGCCATGGAGCAGAGGCGGAGGCTGTGCATCATGGAGGTTCCCTACAACCATCCAAAAAGAGGATGCCACCCCCCAGGTGAAGGCCCTCAGGTGTGTGCACCTGCCAAACACCTGCAGCTGTCTGAGGAGGACAGAGCAGCCAGGCTGACGAGTGCAGGACGTCCTGCCCCAAACCCTCCAGACTTCAGGATCCTCAGCAAACATGGAAGCGCTGCAGAGCCTCCCTGCAGCAGGCTGAGCCACAGCCTACAGGGAGGAGACCCCGCCTCCTACAGGTGCAGCTCCTCCCCCGAGCGCCACAGAGACGCCCCCCATTACATCGGCACCTCCGTCATCATCGCCCACCAGAGGTGACCGACGGCAGGAGCTCAAAGTCCTCTTCAGAGAGAGACGGACTTTGGCTCTAAGCTCCGCCCACCACGACCAAAACAGAGAACCAACATGGACGATACTCCTGTTCCTCACTGACCTCGTGTCCATGCAGGTCAGGGTCCGGGTCAGGGTGCGGGGTCAAGGTGGGGGTCAGGGTCAGGGTGGGGTTCTGGGTCCTGGCCGGGGTCAAGGTGGAGGTCAGGGTCAGGGTCCGGGGTCAGGGTCCGGGTCATGGTCCTGGTCCAGCTGAACCTTCTCACTGAGGAGCAGACGAATAGCTGTAGCTCCTTCGGTGAGGCTGGTCGCAGGAGGACTCAGACTCAGACAAGTGCAAACTGCATTAATGAGACACTCAGAGATCTTCTGATGTCCACGGTGGCCCGGTGCAGTGGGGGTCAGAGGTCAGAGCTGACATTCCTCTTCATGCTGATGCAGGATCACGGCCCGACCGGCAGCTGGAGGCTTTTCGTGGTTTCGTGGCGTGACAAACTTCGGCGACTCCACAAAACACCTCATTCTCTCGTTTGGAGAGACGAATAGAAGTTCTTCTGTAAATCTGTTAGCTGCCTCCAGCATCGGCCCTGCTCACACCATCACGCTGTTTTAACCTGAAGTCTGCTGCGGTGTCCTAATCTGACACAGAGACGTCATACCTGATGAAACACCTGAGGTCCGACCTCAGCCTTCATCCAACAGTTCAGACTTCTGTCCAGCTCAGTGCTTACCAAACTCTTTCAGCCGGAGATGCCCCATGACGCCCAAATTCTGATTGACCAACTGACCGATGCTGTTTAGCTTCTCTGAGCTTCACCCTCGTTAAAGCATCAAAGTGAGACAGAACAGAATAAAAGAATAAAAGATCACATTAACATTTAATAACTTAATGATTTATACGAATCAAACTCGGAGCTCCAGGACTTAAACTCTGGAAAATTCAACCTAAAACAGTCTGAAGGTTTTTTTCATGCTGAAGTCAGTCAGACTCATTCACCTGAGAAAGCAGGTTGATGTCATGGATAAGTAAAACAGTCCATCTGTGCCAGACTAAGACCTGATGCACATCGAGTCATAAAGATCTAAACAAGTGTTTAAAAACCAGTGAGTCCAGATGCTCAGGCTGGTGACCCTGGTCCAGAGGTTTGGTAGGCAGGCCGTGGTCTGATGTCACAGCTCTGCTGACCCTTTGACCACACCCCCACCTGACCCTTTGACCACACCCCCACCTCCACACCTGTTCAGTTTAAATGTCTTCATGTCCACGGATGCCCCGAAGGACAGTCCAAGGTCACAGCCTGAGTGCTCGGCTGAGAGATCAGGACTCAGGTTTAACTCTCCTGACTGGTAACGCCGTCATCTCCGGGTCATCACACCAATCTCTGCCTGGGCTGAACGTGCACCCAGACTTAACTCTGACAGGTGAAGGTGTGGCCGGGTCACCCGTGGACCCCTCCTTCAGTCCGGCTCAGATGTTCTGGATGAAGGTCTGCAGCTGCTCAAAGCACTTTACATGTCAACAGAAACTTCTGGACTGAAGGTGACTTTGTACCGAGCGTGCGCCCTCATGACTCTGACTCATCAGCACTTTGTTCTCCAGCTTCACGTCTGGGTAAGGGTAAGGGTAAGGGTAAGGGTAAGGGTAACGTGAAGGTCAGCCGGTCAGGCAGCTCCACACCAAGGTGTCAGTTTGATCTGCAAAAACAAAATAAAGAATTAAAGCACTAAAGCAGAGCTGTGTTCTGATTCTGATCCACACCCGAACCTCTGAATGATGATTAACGAGCGGGACGTCGTTCGCTGTTTATTACGCTAAAACATGAAGCTAACAGTGAACGTCTGGCTCAGGAGAAGCTGTGGATGTTCTTCAGATGTTCCCTCAGGGCTGAAGTTTTCACTCTAACCCTGATCCACGGCCTCACACAGGAGACACGGTGGGTTAGTGATATCTGATATGGACTTGAACCCCCCACATGGACCAGGCCCCTGTGGTCATTAAAGACCAGAGTCAGTCTTCTGGGTAGATCTGTATGTTCTGGTCCCTCAGGCTGATGGTCTACAGAAAGTCTCAGTGTGGTCCCTCACATGGAGCTGCTCTCTGCTGGTCCCTCTTCAGGTCTATAATGAGTATTTACACGAGTCCACAGAGTCCACCGTGGTGCCATCTGGTCCTAACGCTGCTTCATGACCACCAGGTTCTTCAGCATGTCAAACGAGTTCCCGTCAGGCTCCACTGAGACCAGGCCCTGCTCTCTGCTGTGGACCTGCAAGAACCCGTTCTGATCCAGACCGACCACATCCACCTCCAGCCCGTCCTCGCTCCACAGGCGCACCTTCGTCCCGCTGAGGACGGAAAAGAGACGCTTTAGACACGAGGAAGACGAATCCTCTGAATAAAACACAAACTCACTCCAAAACATAACGTAAAATATGAATAAAACACAATTTCACTCCAAGACGTGACATAGAATATAAATAAAACAGAAAAGTGATCTGTTGATTATTCTGACTGAAATTAAAGGACTGACTAGGATCTAAAATTCAAACTGATAAACTAACGTGTTTGAGTCCAGCCTGTGACCAGTCTGCAGCGTCTTCCCTACACACTCTCTCCTGTCCACTGGCTCTCTTCGATCAATAAATGCACCAAAATGGCCAAAAAATACATGAAAAAAATTTGATGAAGTACGACGTCTTTATTTCAAACATTCACTATTGACCTCAGACAGACCCTCCCGACCCTCCGCTGGCTGATGTCTGACCAGCTCACCTGTGGATCCACCTGCTGTAGTAGGTGGGCAGCACGGCGTCCGGCCCGCCGGCCTGGAAGCTGCCGATCAGCCTCTCCAGGCTGCTGACGGAGCGAGCAATGAGCTGAGCGACGCTGAGCGGCTCCAGGCTGCTGCCGTGCTCGCTGTTGTAGCGACGGATCAGGTCGTTGACGCACACGGTGGGGTTACTGTTGGTCACATTGAATCCACAACCTGCACACAGAGAGCACAGGTGAGCTGTTTACAGGTGAGCTGTTCACAGGTGAATGAGGAGCTGGCTGGATAAAGATGCTCTGACTGAAGACCTGCTGACACCTGAGGCTTATCTCCTGATTCATTTACAATAATTAAGACAAGTTCAACAAATACTCCTTTACAGCCCTCACCGTCCATCATTAAGCCCCACCCCCTCACAGCCCAACACCTGTGTTCAGACTGACTCCATGTTTGACCTGAAAAGGTCACGAAGCTCTGCGGTGAGTCACTGATGGTCCACTTACCTACGAGCAGGTGGAAGGTTGATCCAATCATGGTGGATGTGACCAGGACTCCACCCAGCTTCATCAGGTCACTGTAGTAGACGTCGTTGGGCCACTTCACCCGCAGGTCGATGTCCTAAAAACATCAACAGTTAAAACTCACGACAGGAGAAACTGAAGAGGGTGAGCACAGCGGAGCAGCAGGTGAGTTACCTGTCGGGTCTGACGCTGTTTCAGAGACTATGTTAAATCAGTATTTTAATAATAATAACAATAAAAATGCTTCTGTCAGACTGCTGTGACCAAAACAGGCTGAACTAGTCCAATAACTCTGATCAACATCATGACCTGCAGTGACCTACAGTGACCTACAGTGACCTACAGTGACCCTGACCAAATATGGTCATATGTCAAAATGGACTTCATCCATCTGAACAAAGAGGTCTGACCCTGATCTCATTAGTAACTGCATCGACACATCTTGGACTGTCTTTTCAGCTCCCAGCCCGGTCTGAAGCAGGCACAGTTACCTGGTATCCAGGTAGGGTGCGGACGGCCTCCACCAAAGCCAGAGAGGCCAGGTGCTGCAGGAAGGGGATCCTCTGGCCGAGCCGCGAACCCAGCTCCACCTGGACCTTCACTGTGAACATGGCACATCCAAGAGGACTCAGCCAGGCGTTTCCCCCTCGGCCTGAAAACAAAGATAAGAGCTGAACCAGGAGTCACCAATAACAAACACATTAGAGCGTCACTAACCATGCAGCCATGGCTCTTTACCAACATGAACAAAATCCCTACATTTATGCTGCAGGATCATTATGAGGCCCCTCTGTTCTCCTCAGCATTTTCAATCTGAAGGCCAAACCTCCAGGGTCATGGTCTCCCCACGAGGGTTCAACCAAAATCTGCATCCTGGCGTCCCAGCTTTTTTGGATGTGTTTAGATTTATTGGTCCCCAGAGGGGAAATTCGTTTCCACTGACTGTACATTACAAAGGGACAACAACAACAACATCACACCTCACCGACAGCAACAACAATGGACATCATACAGTCGACATAACAGTGAAAGACAGGGAAATACAATAGGATACGATATGAACTGCAGACAGGTCAGCGGGGCCTGCTGTTCAGGGCGGCTATGGCTGAGGGGATCAGGCTTTTTCCCAGACGAGCCCTTCTGAACTTGATGGTTCTGTACCTGCGCCCTGAGGGTAGTGGGATGATGTATTCAGGGCTTAAAGTGGAAAAAAATCCTGAGCCTGAAATTCTGAGATCCAATTTTTAGTGTCAATAAGCGCTTAAAAATGTGTTTTAGCTCATTAAAACACAAGATGAGACTATATTAATAAGAGCAAATAAAAGATCAGATGGTGTAAATAATGCCCATAATGATCCCAATATTTTCTTGTTGCTCAAAAGTAAAAGGAAAAAAACTGATAATAAATTCACACGTGAACAGTCTGTGGTGTCATATATTGTACATTGAGAAAAAGCACAAAATTATGAAATCCTAATCAGAAGTAAAGTCATGAAAATCATGCACATGCATTATTAATAACTCTTTACAACTCTATAACTCTTCTGTACATTTTACAAGAACTCATTACACAGCAACTGTACACATAACAACGCAGATGCATAACTCTAGGCTGCTTTCCTTCATAAGGCATACTGTCCAATCTGTATTGGTAATAAACATCACAAAAGAACGTTGAGTGCTTAAAGAATACTGTAAGATTCATTTTTTTCATTTTTGCTTTGTCTGTACATTTTCTGAACCCTTTCTTTTTAACATGTTGGGAAAAGGGTGTAAAGAGGAGGCTACTTTGGATGAGCAATGAAATAAAGGGAAAAATCTGCTTACGCATACGCGATCAGTGATTGAAGCAGGGGCCTCAGTGGTGGCGCTGGCTCCAGGTATTGTCGTTGTGTGATGAAGTGAATGGACAGCTACAATATGGCCAGGGCAAAGCTCGTGGCGAGGAAAAACTTTTTTTACCGCTCGTTGCGTATATTAGCTTCGTGGAGCATACAACGCAGAAGCTAGCCCCTGCCTCTCGAAGCTTTCGGCACCAGCTTCCAAAGAGCTTTCCACCGCTGCCCACCTCATCCATCCATGCCCAGCGCCATTTATTTTTTACGCCAATGTCCACTAGTGAAATGTCCTCTCCTGATTTCATAAAGTGTCGCTCCATGGTAATGTTAGCTGCTAAGTAAGCAAACTCGCTGTGACAGTAGTTCCCACGCGCAGTCACACCTTGACACACAAAAGACCCACCCCTGTCAACTTTTAATTGGCTGATATGGTGTTTGGTTGATCTGTATACGGGCTATTCTTCCATGGTATTGGTCAAAAACTCATGAGTCTTTACCAAAGCTGTAGCGAGCTTTGCGTATTTATGACATTTATATAATTATATATATATATATATTTTTTTTGTATGGGGGAGACTTCCTCACGCCGGAAAACTTTAAGCCCTGTGTATTGGTGCAGTGGGTGGGTGATATCCTGTACTATGGTGTTTGCTAACCGAGTGATGGACCTGTTGTTTAATTCTGTGAGGTTGGGAGCGGGTAGACCAATGATTTTTGCTGCTGTGTTTGTAATGCCGGTGAGTTTGGCCCGGTTGGTGACGGACAGCGTGGTGTAGAAACAGGTGGAGCAGTACAGGAGGACGGGCTGGATGATACTGTGATAGAGTAACAGCAGGAGGTGAGGTGCAACATACAATTGCAGGCGTCGATTTCAAAACAAGTGAATATTTGCAAAAACACAAAGTTTATCAGTCTGAACACAACGTCCCAACTTCTCTGGGTCTGGTTTTGTTTATTTAAAAAATGTTGAAGGTAAAACTTTTCTAGTCCAGAAACTGTCGTGGTTCATTTAAAGAAACTGAAACTGAAGTTGTCTTTAATTTAAATGTTTCCAAAGTTTGAGGTCGTCTCTCACCTCTTCCGTGACTTTGTCGAGCAGCCACGGCGATCAAACCGGCCTCTGCTGGAGCGCTCGCACTGAGTCTGCGGGACGGAAACATCAGACATGAGTACAGTTTAAACTCCACATGTGACTTCAGGGCCGTGCTCTAATGTTTACTGTCTTCATTACAGTGTGTCGCCATAAACATCTGAGTGTTAAAACCTTTCCATTCACCTCACCATTCAGCCAGAACAGGCTCACTGGAAAACAAGCATTCAGTCTAAAACAACTGAGACGAATGCAGCTGCAGACAGTCTCTGAGTAAATAATAATGATAATAATAATAATATCAATTTGATAATAATAATATGATAATAATAATATTAATATGATAATAATAATAATAATGATAATATGATAATAATAATGATAATATGATAATAATAATAATATGATAATAATAATATGATAATAATAATAATAATATGATAATAATAATAATAATAATAATAATAATATGATAATAATAATAATATGATAATAATAATATTTATATGATAATAATAATGATATGATAATAATAATAATGTGATAATAATAATAATATGATAATAATAATAATATAATAATAATATAATAATAATAATAATATGAGAATAATAATGATAATATGATAATAATAATAATGTGATAATAATAATAATATAATAATAATATAATAATAATAATAATAATAATATGATAATAATAATAATAATAATAATATGATAATAATAATAATAATAATAATAATATGATAACAACAACAACAACAACAACAGCAGCATAATAATGATGATAATAATAATAATAATAATAATAATAATAATAATAATAATAATAACAATAATAATAATAATTATTATTATTATAATAATAATAATAACATTGATATCTTGAATTTGTATAGCGTCTTCCGAGAAGCCCCAGGACACTTTACAGGCAGCTTGTTTGATGAAGACTGTTTGCTGTGGTGAACAGGTGGTGCTTCAGACATTTGATGAGACCGTCCAGAGACAGAGCTCTGGATGAGGGTGAAGCCTCGGCAGAGCGAGGGCTGCAGGATGATGTGTATGAATGGAGGAGGTCAGGAAGGAACCAGGGCATGGAGAGATGTATATGTGAGGAGGAGGATCTGTAGCTTATGGGACTTGGTGTGGAGTCAATGGAGGTGGGAGGTTATAAAGGTATGAATGAGTGTTCAGCCACAGAATCAGGGAGTGAAGGTCCGAGTCTGGAGGTGATCCTGAGGTGATAGAGGGCAGGTTTGGTCATAGACTTTGGAGTTCAGGATCACACCCAGGTTTCAGACCTCGAAGGACGGATAAATGGATGTCCGTCCACATCAAGCATGAGATCTGCAACCTCCTGCAGCAGTGCTTTGGGGGCCACAACCATGAGTCTGTTTTACTGCTGTTGACTTTGAGTTGGTTAGAGGTCATCCAGGCTGTGATGTCATGGAGGCGGTTTACCAGGGAGTGTGGGGGTGGGCTGGGTGGATGGTTTAGTGCCGAGGTAGAGCTGGGTGTCGTCTGCATAGGAGTGAAGCTGACACCATGTTTGTGAATAATCTGTCTGAGGGGAAGCATGTAGATGGTGAAGAGGAGAGTTCCAAGAACAGAGCCTTGAGGAACGCCCTGGTTGACTGGGGCGGGGCTGAGTCAGAGTTGGTGATGGTAACGAACTGTTTTCTGAATGCCCACGAAAACAACATCATTGTCGGGCTGATCTCCCAGGGAGACGAGACAACCCACAGAGGCTGAAGACCTGGAGCTCCAACAACCTGCCACTGACCACCAGGAAGACCGAGGAGATCCTCGTGGAGGAACAGAACTGAACCCCACCCTCTAAACCAAGACCAAGTGTGTGGAAAAGGTCCAGATCTCAGCTGACCTCTGCAGCCAATATCACAGCCAACATAAAGAGGCCAAGCAGCATCTACACTTCCTGATAGTCCTCTGGAAAACAACCTGGACAGGTAGCTGCTGCTGACCTCCATCAGCTCGTCCATCCAGAGCCCGGTGACCTCCATCAGCTCGTCCATCCAGAGCCCGGTGACCTCCATCAGCTCGTCCATCCAGAGCCTGCTGACCTCCATCAGCTCGTCCATCCAGAGCCCGCTGACCTTCTGTGTTTCCACCTGGACAGGTAGCTGCACTGAGGCTCCTGAGGACAGTCAGTCTCCCTGATGGACATCTTCTTCACCCGGTGCGTCAGAGCTCACATCCTGGTGTCCAGCTGTTTGACCTTTGCCCTTGGGCAGGCGCTTCAGACCAAGGACAAACTCAAAAACAGTTTCTTCCCGAGAGCCTTCACCTCCCTGAATTCTCATCTGCAACGACCATTAACAAAGTAAATGTGTAAACGTGTAATATTACTGTAGCTGCTGCTGCATAGACCACCTCAACATTTATATTCTTTACTCCAGGATAGGGTCTTGTGTGACATATACTTAAATTAAACAAATACATAAATAAACGTATCTGTGATATAATATTGACCACCATTCGCTCTATAAGCACTCGGTACATACTCAGCTGTCCTGTGCAGCACATTTCCATATACTGAAATACTGAGAGCTAGAAACAGGACTGTTAATTTCTCATTCTTGATAGTTTTCCTCTGCCTCATATTGTACACAGAGCTTCAGCTGCACTGTCTGGTAGGATTTTATTTAATCTTGTATGTAACTTGAACATTTAAAGTCTTTGTACAGCCTTTTTTACTTATAATAGTTTTTTTGTAGTACCTTTCTTCTTAACTTAACTCTCTATTGCACTGGAAAGGACCTCGCTGTAAACCTGTATCAGACCATAGAGGCCTTTAACTCCGTCAGACAACAGCAGGACAAAGACGGCAAAGTGGACCATCAGCAGAGACTCTGTGGTCCTGATGAAGACCCACCTCCAAATCCTCGCTCAGGACTCTTTGATTTAGGGGGCAGCTAAGCCTCAGAGGTCACGCCCCGGGTCAGGGGCTCACATCAGTGCGATAATAAGACGCCGAGCGCTCACACATGCAGCCTCACTCACAGCTGCCCCCCCCCCCCACCCCCCCCCACGTTTACAGCCGATCAGCTGGACGAACATCTCCGCTGCTCCACCAGGATGCCGCAGAGCAGAGAGCCTCCTCCTGAAGGCCAGACTTTCACTTTCCAGATTAAAACATTAAAAGCTTATCTCTGCCGTCGATGCTCGTTTCTGAAACAGGATTCTGTGGTAAGCTCGTTTGCATTGATCACTGAGCAGCTGATCGATACGAGCGAGCAGCTGATCTGGAAAAGTGATTCATTCATAATCCTGTTTACCGAGCAGCAGGACTGCAGCTCAGGCGGGGTGTGTGGGGTTCAGGTAAAGTCAAACTGTCCATGTCCGAGGCCCCGTCGGAGGGCCTCAGGCAGGTACAGGTCAAACAGCTCCATGTTCGAGGCCCTGTCGGAGGGCCTCGGGGCCTCGGGCAGGTTCAGGTCAAACAGCTCCATGTGTTCTCCAGCAGAAGAAGGAGTCATTCAGTCATCTGCTGACAATCTGTGATAATTGCAGGTGCAGAGTGAAGGTCAATTGAGCCAATTAGCTTTTCATGGTTGAACCTGTTTCCACGGTGACGGGGAGTGGGCTGTAGTCCACAGGAAACAGGCACTAACCCTCGTACAGTCGCCGTGGATATTGGATTACCCGCGAAAACAAACAGTGATCAGCAGCTCTGTGCCGGGGGCAGACTGTCCCACTAGACCACTATGTGAGGAAGTATGTGAGGAACTATGCGTTCACCTGACCTGAGCAGGCCTCCACATACATGTGCACGTGTGTGTGTGCACGTGTGTGTGTGTGTGTGTACACGTGTGTGTCCTACACCTCTCTGTGTGAGAACGTTTGCCCACAGCTATCAGGATAAATAATCTGAAGGACATTTTGATCCTCTCACTTTACCAAAGACCCTCTTCAATTTAAGGACATATATGGAAAGTTGCTGCACTGCCATGTGTGTATAATGAATTTAGGATTGTATTTATCCATTATCATGATTATTATATTTTTTTGTATGTATTATATTCTGTCTGGGTGGTGGTGAAGAAAAGAAAATGAAAACGGAAAAATTGTGTCTATATTGTCTTGAAATAATAAGACATGTTTCAATGTATTAATGACACCAACTGACAAAATAAAGTATAAAAAAAATTACCAAAGAACCTATGGGGGAAGGTGTAAGGAGGAGGTGTGAGAAGGAGGAGGGGGAGGAGGAGGGGGTATGAAAAGGAGGAGGGGGGGGAGGGGGGGTTGTGAGGAGGAACATGGAATCACAGAGAGAGACTGACCAGGAACTCTGGTCCTCCTCCAGGTCTCCCTCTCTGCTCCTCCATAAAGCATGAACCTCCTCATTGCAGAGGAGTTTAAAACATGAACCTCCTCCTCACTGCAGAGGAGTTTAAAGCATGAACCTCCTCACTGCAGAGGAGTTTAAAGCATGCACCTCTTCCTCACTGCAGAGGAGTTTAAAGCATGAACCTCCTCACTGCAGAGGAGTTTAAAGCATGCACCTCCTCCTCACTGCAGAGGAGTTTAAAGCATGAACCTCCTCACTGCAGAGGAGTTAAAAGCATGCACCTCCTCCTCATTGCAGAGGAGTTTAAATGATGAACCTCCTCACTGCAGAGTTTAAAGTATGCATCTCCTCACTGCAGAGGGGTTTAAAGCATGAACCTCCTCACTGCAGAGGAGTTTAAAGCATGAACCTCCTCACTGCAGAGGAGTCTAAAGCATGAACCTCCTCACTGCAGAGTTTAAAGTATGCACCTCCTCACTGAAGAGGAGTTTAAAGCATGCACCTCCTCCTCACTGCAGAGGAGTTTAAAACATGAACCTCCTTACTGCAGAGGAGTTTAAAGCATGAACCTCCTCCTGGCTGCAGAGCAGTCTAAAACATGCACCTCCTCACTGCAGAGGAGTTTAAAGTATGAACCTTCTCACTGCAGAGGAGTTTAAAGCATGAACCTCCTCACTGCAGAGGAGTTTAAACAATGAACGTCCTCACTAGGGATGCAAATTATCGAGTAATTCATTAATTGATAGTTGTTTTATCTTATCGATCGATGATCGATTAATTGATAAGCGGCAATTTTTCTGCGAAGCTGAATTCCCTTCTGAATCAAAAGGTTCCTTTTTATGAAAATACTATCTTTCTTATGAAAGAGAAAATGCAAATCATATTCCTTAATAAAAGATTTATTCCTAACAGAATGTCACGTACTGAGGTGATAATTTAGCAAAGTTGTGGAGGAGTTGTACTTTAAAATACTTCCACAGATGGTGCATTTGGTGTCTTTGTCGTCATTAACCAACTTAAAGTGGTTCCATACCGAACTCCATCTTGTACTCTTCATCCTGCCAGCTTACCACTTCTCGTTTGTGTTGTTGTTGTTGTCTTCTTCTTCTTCTTCGATTAATTGCAATTAATTTACTTTAATCGAGTAATTTCTTATCAACGATTAATCGATAATCGATTAATTGTTTGCATCCCTAGTCCTCACTGCAGAGGAGTTTAAAGTATGAACCTCCTCACTGCAGAGGAGTTTAAAGCATGAACCTCCTCACTGCAGAGGAGTTTAAAACATGAACCTCCTCACTGAAGCATGCACCTCCTGGCTGCAGATATCTTAACTCCTCCTCAGGCCGTGTGGAGGTGCCCTCGGTCGTTGATTGACATTCCAGCGGGCTGTGACCTAGCGAGAGCGCTAGGCTGCCGCTCTGTGCCGCTGTTATTAGCTGCTGCAGCCAAACAAAGCATTAATACCAAGAACAAACACTCAGTGAGCCGGCCATTCAGCCGCGGCTCCAATCCTCGCTCTGAGGCCGTTTTCATCAGCTCCTCAATCTGAGCGTCTCCTGCAGGAGTCCTGAATCAGCTCCCTGTGTGTGGTGAGCTCTCAGAGCCTTATTTACCCCAGAGAAGAGGAGAAGCAGCCATTGTGAGCACAAAGGCCTCTAATAACTCTCTGCGTCTGTTTGACCATCTGATTAGGAACATCAGCACATTTAGACACAGCAGAGAGGAATGTGGACAAACTCTGTCTCCGCACACTGACCCAACAGGTCTGTGAACACGGCAGGATGACCTGTTTGAGACGGGCTGCAGGTCTACGTGATATCAGCATCATGTCTGATCAGGATTTTAGTTAAAGAAGAAAAGATCATCATCAGTTCCTGCTGTTTAAGAAGCTTTATTTCATTTCTGCATCAACGATGTTACTCATCTGTTATTAAACACCTCCTGACATGACCCAACATTTACCTGTCATTTATAGATGATGGTGTGTGTGTGTGTGTGTGTGTGTGTGTGTGTGTGTGTGGTGTGTGTGTGTGTGGATGATGGAGTGTGTGTGTGTGTGTGTGTGTGTGTGGATGATGGAGTGTGTATGTGTGTGTGGTGAGTGTGTGTATGATGTGTGTGTGTGTGTGTGCGTGTGTGTGTGTGTGTGTGTGGATGGTGTGTGTGTGTATGATGTGTGTGTGTGTGTGTGCGTGTGTGTGTGTGTGTGTGTGTGGATGGTGTGTGTGGATGGTGTGTGTGTGTGGAGTGTGTGTGTGTGGATGGTGTGTGTGTGTGGATGATGGTGTGTGTGTGTGTGTGTGTGTGGATGGTGTGTGTGTGTGGAGTGTGTGTGTGTGGATGGTGTGTGTGTGTGGAGTGTGTGTGGATGATGGTGTGTGTGTGTGTGTGTGTGGATGGTGTGTGTGTGTGGAGTGTGTGTGTGTGGATGGTGTGTGTGTGTGGAGTGTGTGTGTGTGGATGGTGTGTGTGTGGATGGTGTGTGTGTGTGGATGATGGAGTGTGTGTTGATAGCGGAGTGTGGGTCCATGTTCACACTCAGAGGGTGAAATCGGAGCATTAGAGGCGAGCCTGTCAGCTCCAGCTCTGCGGTCGATCCCTCTCCATCACACTAAGAGCCTGATCAACACGTGCGCTGCAGAATCAGACAAACATTCCTCCGTAATGACATTAATCAGGCTGCAGCCACACATCTGGAAACTCAAATATTAGCAGTGGAGGCTGTGGAGGCTTAATGACAACACTGTCTGTTCCAATCAGCTCAGCGCCGCTCCAGCAGCCATTTTTCAAACTTTATGACACTTTTAATTGTTCCCACCTGCAGGCCGGAGCCGCCGCCCCCACAGCTCGCCGCCGCCCCCACAGCTCGCCGCCGCCACAGCAGAGCGCCGCACAAAGAGTCCATTAGAGAAGCGGCCTGGACGCAGGTCATGTAATCTGTTCCAGCAAGGAGAACCGCAAGGAACGGACCATGACCATAGACGTGTGTGTGTGTGTGTCAGTGCATGTGCATGTGGGTTTGAGTGTGTGTGTGTGTGTCAGTGCATGTGCATGTGGGTTTGAGTGTGTGTGTGTGTGTGTGTGTGTCAGTGGGTCTGTGTGCGTGTGTGTGGGTTTGTGTGTGTGTGTGCGTCAGTGGGTCTGTGTGTGTGTGTGCGTGTCTGTGCATGTGTGTGTGGGTGTGTGCGTGTGTGTGTGTGGGTTTGTGTGTGTGGTGATCTCTTGTCCTAGCTTATGTTGGATCAGGAGGTCATATAGAGGTCATTCTTCAGTTTTACTAACATCTGTTTTCAGATGATCAGCTCGTTCCCCTGACCTTCCACATAAACCAGTGTGATGTCACGTCATTGTTTCATCAGCACTCTGAGCCTTTGGCTCAGGCAGAGTGAATGTGGAGTTGTTGACAACATGGCACCAAGCAGTACTGAGCTAACTGCACGCTAGCGTCCCTGCTGTTGCCCGCAGGTGTCTCATTCACACCTGTGCATCCTCTCGAGCATCAGCAGGCCCGGGGGGGGCGGGGCTTACCCGTCCAGCAGGTCCATGGTGGACGTGACCACGTCAGCGTAGAGCAGGGTGTGGCCCAGAGTGCTGGTCTTCAGGTGCTGTCTGTAGGTGTCCATGCTGAAGTGGGTCCAGCTCTGAGCCTGTGGACCGTCTGTGACCAGCAGCAGGACGTCCTGAGGAAGCTCCGCCCCCTGCAGCTCGGACCAGGACGCCAGCCTGAAGCGGGACTTGGACAGAGCCACCAGGCCGCCTGGGTCGGCACAGGACTGGAGCCACTGCAGGAACCTGGACTGGACGGCCTGAGACAGAGACCAGAGGACACATGGTTAGCCTCAGGACAAGCACACCTGGACAGGTAGAGCATGTTTAAGGACAGACTGAGAGACAGACGTCCATCAGAGTCCTCAGGTGTCAACAAACTTAGACACAGAATATGTGTCCTGTTAGCTCCGGTTCTTACTTAACAGAATAAAACATGTTAATAATAACAATAATAACGACAACAACAGTAAAAATAACAATAATAATTACACATTTTATATGGTTTCAGACTCTCTAGGACACTGTACAAAGTTTAAAAAAAAACTAAAACAAAAAAAATCAGAATCAAAAAAATCTGCAAAATCTGGACGTAGATGTACAGGTGTTAAATTTGGCTTACAGTCCTGAACAGGTGAGTGCTGAGTGTGGATTTGAAGAGTAGAGTTAGTGAACACTCTTTTGTTGTTTATCAGATTATTTAAGAAACTTGAAGGAAGGAGCCTGAGGTCAGGGGTCAGCAGACAGGCCCTTACTCTGTAATAATAAACCAAATACATTTAAAAAATATGAAAACATATAAACTCATGAACAGTCCACAGTCAGCAGGGCCGGTCTGGTGACCCTATGATCACGCAGACTCACTCTGACCATCAGGCTTCAGCCTCTCTGCCGGTACAACAAAGTCCACTCTGATTGGACTAGATATCGACACGATGCCAGAGTCAGACGATGGACCAGGACGAGGTGTTCAGCGCTAGATTAACACATGGACAGGAAATGACCCAACGGGACTCTTCTGTCCACACCATCTGATCCAGATCCAGTCTGATCCAGATCCAGTCTAATCCAGATCCAGTCTGATCCAGATCCGGTCTGATCCAGATCTGGTCTGATCCAGAACCGGTCTGATTCAGAATCTGTCTGATCCAGATCATGTCTGATCCAGATCATGTCTGATCCAGATCCAGTCATCAGATGTCCAGCTCAGTAGTGTACAGCCACACCCTTTTGTTAGGTCCCACGTCAAAGAGGCCGGCCTCTGATGGTGGTTTATACAGGGGACAGGTGGTCATTATGTGGTCAGCGGTCTGCTCCGGCTCCCCACACCCACATGTTCTGCCGTTCACCAGGCCCCACTTCAGCATGGATGCTTTAAGGTGTCCAACACCAGTTCTCAGGCGGTTCAGCACAGTCCACTGCCGGCGTGGCAGTTCCTCTCCTCTGGTGCCTCCTCCTGGGTCCTGGATGTAACTGTGGGCACGTGGTGGCCCACTCGACTCCCACTCCCGCTTCCAGGCTGTCCTCAGCCATGCCTCTGTAGACTGGTCCTCAGGTATGGACCTGAGCAGATCTTGTGATGCCTTACTTTACGAGTGGTGGGACTTGAGTCTATTTAAAGGCAGTGCGGTTGTGGTGGTGTTGTGCAGGATGTGCCAGTCATGTTTCTGGGCCTTCCTTGCCAGGGTGAGGGTAGCAGCCTCCCAACGGAGGCCGGCCGGGGCAATTCCCGCTAGTACTGGAAGGTAGAACACGGGGATGGGCTTCAGGCAGCCAGTTATTGATGTTGATGGATACATCAAGTTCCCTTCTTGCCTCCTTGTTGTTGAGATGGTAAGCTGCTGAGCTACCGTCTTGCCGATGCTCAGCTGTAGGCCCCACTTGCGCTGCCAGGATTTCCATATCCTGGTTTAGGCCAGTTTCCAACGCCCTCCCATGTTGGCCGCCCCATCGTGATGGCCAGGTCATCGGCATAGCCTACTACTACTTCACAGTAGCCATAGATCGTGGATGTAAATATTGAATAACATCGGTGCAAGGACAGATCCCTGTGGTACACCATTCCTCAGCCTGCTGTCCTGCAGACGTCCTGCTGTCCTGCAGACGTCCTGCAGTCCTGTAGGTTCCTTCTCTGTGATCATCCGAGACCAGCTGCTCAGCCCCAGGACTTTAAATACATGCCCGTGATTTGGACAAACATCAGATGGTGGTTTCAGGCCAGTCTGAAATATTACATGAATGAACTTGGACACGTTTTTGTGTCCACAGCTCAGACTTTACCTCTGCAGCCCATCAACGAGCGTCTGCTCAAACATCTGCTGCATACATCAGCATAGATTTACATACATCCAGACCTCAGAGTGTTTCCACATGTGCTGCTGCTCTGACCATCTACTTAAACAAACACAACAGGCTGCATGTGCAGAGTGTCAGGGGATCAACACACAAATAATCAGGATGTCTGAGATGCTGTTCAATCAGTCAGTCGTTATTTACAGAGCACCAGGTCATGTTATCTAAAGGCACTTCACAACAGAGCAGCTAAGACAAACTCATTTCTGATTATGGATATATACACCTGTGATAAATATATGTGTATATACACCTGTGATAAATATATGTTTATATAAAACTGTGATAAATATATGTGTATATACACCTGTAATAAATACATGCTTATATACACCTGTGATAAATATATGTGTATATACACCTGTGATAGATATATGTGTATATACACCTGTGATAAATATAAGCGTATATACACCTGTGATAAATATATGTGTACATACATCTGTGATAAATATGTGTATATACACCTGTGATAAATATGTGTGAACATACACCTGTGATAAACATAGGTGTATATACACCTATGATAAATATATGTGTACATACACTTGTGATAAATATATGTGTACATACATCTGTGATAAATATATGTGTATATAAACCTGTGATAAATATATGTGTATATACACTTGTGATAAATATACGTGTATATACACCTGTGATAAATATATGTGTACATACACCTGTGATAAATATATGTGTATATACACTTGTGATAAATATACGTGTACATACACCTGTGATAAATATATGTGTATATAAGATAAGAATTTCTGATTCCAAACAGAGGCTCAGCTGAGGCTGTGACAGACAGAGGGTTACCTGTGAGGTGGTCAGCAGGTGAACAGGTGATGGCGCAGGCGTCTGGCTGAGCTCACAGCTGAGGCCCAGAGAGGTCAGGATCTCGGTCAGGACTTCGTAGCGCAGGGCGTTGTTGACCTTCAGGTCTCTAAAGCCCCCGGAGCTGAGCTGCTGGCAGTCTGGAGAGAGCTCCAGGTGGACCTGAGGACCAGACCAGAAACAGCCTTCAGGTTTAAACACCGGTCACAACATTAGGCACACCTGTTCAACAGCCAAACTGCATCGTCCCTATCAAACAAATAAATTCAATCAGTCAGTTTATATTTATTATATTATATTATATTTATATTTAATTATATTTAATTATATACGCCCTCACTGTGGACGCACTGACCTTTGACCTACAGCCTTCGTCAGAAAGTTCTCTAACGCTTCAATGACCTTCTCTAACTCTTCAATGACCTTCTCTAACTCTTCAATGACCTTCTCTAACTCTTCAATGACCTTCTCTTGCTCTTCAATGACCTTCTCTAACTCTTCAATGACCTTCTCTTACTCTTCAATGACCTTCTCTAACTCTTCAATGACCTTCTCTTACTCTTCAATGACCTTCTCTAACTCTTCAATGACCTTCTCTTGCTCTTCAATGACCTTCTCTAACTCTTCAATGACCTTCTCTAACTCTTCAATGACCTTCTCTTGCTCTTCAATGACCTTCTCTTACTTTTCAATGACCTTCTCTAACTCTTCAATGACCTTCTCTTGCTCTTCAATGACCTTCTCTTACTCTTCAATGACCTTCTCTAACTCTTCAGCGACCTTCTCTTACTCTTCAATGACCTTCTCTAACTCTTCAATGACCTTCTCTAACTCTTCAATGACCTTCTCTAACTCTTCAATGACCTTCTCTAACTCTTCATTGACCTTCTCTAACTCTTCAATGACCTTCTCTAACTCTTCAATGACCTTCTCTTACCCTTCAATGACCTTCTCTTACCCTTCAATGACCTCTGTGACCCTTCAGTGACCTCTGTGACCCTGGTGTTGAAGTCTTCTTGACTCGTGTGAACCTTACCTGACATAGGACCGCCTCCCCGCCGTCCCTCCCGTGCGTGACCCTGACGATGACCATGTCCCTGTGGTGGAGCTCCTCCCCCTTCAGCTCGCCCCACAGCTCCACCTGCCCGCCGCCCTGGCTGTCCCTGATGAACACCTTGCTGCTAGCTAAGACGCTGAGCTCCAGCTCCGTGCTGTCCTCGCGGGTGAAGCTCATCCTACTGACCTGGCCCTGTGACCTGGTCCTGTCCTCCAGGCTGAGGCCTGCGGGGCACAGGGTGGAGGACAGGCCCAGGACCCGGCCCCCGCGGCTCAGGAACGTGAGGAAGCGGGTCTGAAGCTGGGGGGTCAGGGCCTCGTCCTCGGCCAGGACCAGGAGCCTGGTGTTGTCCATCCAGGGGTCGCCGAGCGCCTGCTGGGGCAGCAGCCGGTAGACGGTGTAGCTGTCCATATTGATGCACTCGGACAGGAGCCGACTGAGGGCCTCGAACCGCTCCCCGCACCCCCCCGTGAACACCAGGACGTTGGGCGGCTTGCTGTCAAACCTGTCGCCACGACCTTTGGCCTCATCGGGGTCCCCGCTGTCGTCCTCGCTGTCCAGCAGGGCGGAGTCGTCGTCGGGCAGGTCGGGGATGTTTTCTGCCGAGGCGTACTTCACCGACAGGATGGTGCTGTTCTCCAGCTCCAAGCACTCGTTGCAGCTGGACAGGTGGAGGTGGTGTCCGTGGCCCTCCATGTGGCCCTGGTTCCCTAGGGACCGGTCCTCGGACTCTCCCGCCGGTCCAGGCTCCTGGGAGCCGTGGAGGGGCTCGGACCCTCGTCGCTCCTCGAGCCTCCTCTTTGACTCTGGAGTGAGGAGCAGGCTGCCTTTGCGGCACTGAGGGTGCAGAAGGTCCACAGACAGGTGATGAGGAGAGGGCTGGGAGGGGGCGTGGCTCACAGGCGGGACACCATCGATGGGGGGCGTGTGAGGACGCCGCTTCTCCAACAGCTGGGTGAGGGCGGACTCTTTCAGGAGGACAGCTGAGGACACAAACACACAGGAGTCAAAGCCTGACCTCTACCAGGACCAGAGGACTGAGCTCAAGGTCACAGACTCATGAGCCTGATCCACTTCTATGGCCTCTCATTCATACTTCAAATTCGTGCCCTTTGACCTTGAGACACATACGGATTATCTTTGATGGCCGGAGTCCGTCGTCCAGCTGAAGACGGTCTTCTATGAAAGCCACCCCCAGTCGACTGAAGTTATCCAGGCTGGCCCGGGCCACCGCTCTGAACGGGGAGCCTGGACTGCAGGCCAGAGGGAGGCAGTAGTCGGACCACTTCAGCACCTGCACACACAACACAGCGGGGTCAGGGGTCAGGGAAGGACCAGCAGACCTCAGGGTCAGGCAAGGACCAGCAGACCTCATGGATCCAGTCTGATGGTCTGATGGGGGGACCAGGACCATTTTAAGGTTTACTTTTCTATAAAGACCTGAACAGTGAAGCTGCAGGAACAACATGGACAAAACTGACTGTTCTGTTGGTTTATTCTGTAGTCTGACTGTTCTGTTGGTTTATTCTGTAGTCTGACTGTTCTGTTGGTTTATTTTGTAGTCTGACTGTTCTGACTGTTCTGTTGGTTTATTTTGTAGTCTGACTGTTCTGACTGTTCTGTTGGTTTATTTTGTAGTCTGACTGTTCTGACTGTTCTGTTGGTTTATTCTGTAGTCTGACTGTTCTGTTGGTTTATTTTGTAGTCTGACTGTTCTGTTGGTTTATTTTGTAGTCTGACTGTTCTGTTGGTTTATTTTGTAGTCTGACTGTTCTGACTGTTCTGTTGGTTTATTCTGTAGTCTGACTGTTCTGTTGGTTTATTTTGTAGTCTGACTGTTCTGACTGTTCTGTTGGTTTATTTTGTAGTCTGACTGTTCTGTTGGTTTATTTTGTAGTCTGACTGTTCTGACTGTTCTGTTGGTTTATTTTGTAGTCTGACTGTTCTGTTGGTTTATTTTGTAGTCTGACTGTTCTGACTGTTCTGTTGGTTTATTTTGTAGTCTGACTGTTCTGACTGTTCTGTTGGTTTATTTTGTAGTCTGACTGTTCTGTTGGTTTATTTTGTAGTCTGACTGTTCTGACTGTTCTGTTGGTTTATTTTGTAGTCTGACTGTTCTGTTGGTTTATTTTGTAATCTGACTGTTCTGACGGTTTATTTTGTAGTCTGACTGTTCTGACTGTTCTGTTGGTTTATTTTGTAGTCTGACTGTTCTGACGGTTTATTTTGTAGTCTGACTGTTCTGTTGGTATGGAGAATATGTTTTATTTCGGACAGGACTTATTTTGTATATTTTTGTGCGACGGCGTTAAAAATACCCACATCAAGAATAAACATCATACGCACAGTACAGTATTTAGAATGAGGAGAAGCAGGGAAATTTAAGGTGTTGGAAATACAGAGGAGAAATACAGAACGTAACAGTAAAATGTCAGACTGGTCTGTGGTTTACACTAAAAATGCTGCAGGTATAGGGTGGACGTAACACCACCGTCCGGCCGTTGCGAACCGTAAACGGAAAACAACAACAACAGACCTTTTTACAACTTATTACACACGATTACCTGCTAAAAAGGTAAAGATACAACGCTTTGTATTGTGGGTAACAGCAGGTAAAGCAGACTTTGAATTTTTCCTGAATCAGTACGTCATCCGGGTATTTTTTTGCATACTACAACTTTACTTTTGTTCACATACTGCATGCTGCAGACTACATTTGGGTGAATCCGTACACACTGCTGGGTTAGCAGGCGAATTCGAAACAGCCGGACGCTGAAAGACTCTTTAGAGGTGCTACGTACCAGAGCAGCACAGACACGTCATTCAGAGCAGGACTGAGCTTACAGAGAGAAAGGGGTCAGACTGGTCAGGAGTTAGGAGACAAAGATGGTCAGGAGTTAGGAGACAAAGAGGGTCAGGAGTTAGGAGACAAAGATGGTGCCTACTTTCTTATCAGACGTTAGGGCAGAATGGTTGCCCACTCTGTGTCCCGTGGCCTCTATGATGAATGAAATGTCTTCTATACGAGGCCCACAGACCAGAGAGGAGCCCAGCAGCACAGTCCACTTGCTGAGGTCATCACATGCCTGTAGACGCACAGAGACAGACACATATGGTAGTAACTCACTGGACTACTGAGTTAGTGAGGCCATGCACAGGCTGTGAACGGAGACAGCAGAGAGAAACAGCTGTGAGACAGGTAAGAGGTCATCGGGTAATGATGTGAAGGTCATCTACATGATGGTCTGACATCATCCTAAGACTCTACAGCCTCACTACCATCACAGCCTTACATATATCACAGTCTAATGTCCATCACGTCCATCACAGCCTCACTACAATCACTGTCTCACGTCCATCACAGTCTCACGTCCATCACAGCCTCACTACCAACCCAGTCTCATGTCCATCACAGCCTCACTACAATCACTGTCTCACGTCCATCACAGTCTCACGTCCATCACAGCCTCACTACCATCACAGCCTCACTACCATCACAGTCTAATTTCCATCACAGCCTCACTACCATCTCAGTCTCATGTCCATCACAGCCTCACTACCATCACAGCCTCACTAAAATCACAGCCTCACATCCGTCACAGTCTCACGTCCATCACAGCCTCACTACCATCTCAGTCTCACATCCGTCACAGTCACACGTCCATCACAGCCTCATTACCATCACAGCCTCACGTCCATCACAGCCGCACTACCATCACAGCCTCACATTCATCACAGCCTCACATTCATCACAGCCTCACTACCATCTCAGTCTCATCATCCACAGTCTCACGTCCATCACAGCCTCACTACCATCACAGCCTCACGTCCATCACAGCCGCACTACCATCACAGCCTCGCATTCATCACAGTCTCACTACCATCTCAGTCTCACATCTGTCAGTCTCACGTCCATCACAGCCTCACTACCATCACAGCCGCACTACCATCACAGCCTCACTACCATCACAGCCTCACTACCATTACAGCCTCACTACCATCTCAGTCTCACATCCGTCACAGTCTCACGTCCATTACAGCCTCACTACCATCACAGCCTCACTACCATCACAGCCTCACGTCCATCACAGCCTCACAACCATCACAGCCTCACTACCATCCCAGTCTCATGTCCATCACAGCCTCACTACAATCACTGTCTCACGTCCATCACAGTCTCACGTCCATCACAGCCTCACTACCATCACAGCCTCACATCCATCACAGCCTCACTACCATCACAGTCTAATGTCCATCACAGCCTCACTACCATCTCAGTCTAATGTCCATCACAGCCTCACTACCATCTCAGTCTCATGTCCATCACAGCCTCACTACCATCACAGCCTCACTAAAATCACAGCCTCACATCCGTCACAGTCTCACATCCGTCACAGTCACACGTCCATCACAGCCTCATTACCATCACAGCCTCACGTCCATCACAGCCTCACTACCATCACAGCCTCACATTCATCACAGCCTCACATTCATCACAGCCTCACTACCATCTCAGTCTCACATCCGTCACAGTCTCACGTCCATCACAGCCTCACTACCATCACAGCCTCACGTCCATCACAGCCGCACTACCATCACAGCCTCGCATTCATCACAGTCTCACTACCATCTCAGTCTCACATCTGTCAGTCTCACGTCCATCACAGCCTCACTACCATCACAGCCGCACTACCATCACAGCCTCACTACCATCACAGCCTCACTACCATTACAGCCTCACTACCATCACTGCTTCACATCCGTCACAGTCTCACGTCCATTACAGCCTCACTACCATCACAGCCTCACTACCATCACAGCCTCACGTCCATCTCAGTCTCACTACCATCACAGCCTCACGTCCATCACAGCCTCACAACCATCACAGCCTCACTACCATCACAGCCTCACATCCATCACAGCCTCACTACATTCACAGCCTCACATCCATCACAGCCTCACTACCATCAAGGCCTCACGTCCATCACAGCCTCACTACCATCACTGCTTCACGTCCATCACAGCCTCACTACCATCACAGCCTCACGTCCATCAGCGCCTCATTCAACACAGCCTCACGTCCATCACAGCCTCACGTCCATCACAGCCTCACTACCATCCCAGTCTCATGTCCATCACAGCCTCACTACAATCACTGTCTCACGTCCATCACAGTCTCACGTCCATCACAGCCTCACTACCATCACAGCCTCACATCCATCACAGCCGCACATCCATCACAGCCTCACTACCATCACAGTCTAATGTCCATCACAGCCTCACTACCATCTCAGTCTCATGTCCATCACAGCCTCACTACCATCACAGCCTCACTAAAATCACAGCCTCACATCCGTTACAGTCTCACGTCCATCACAGCCGCACTACCATCACAGCCTCGCATTCATCTCAGTCTCACTACCATCTCAGTCTCACATCTGTCAGTCTCACGTCCATCACAGCCTCACTACCATCACAGCCGCACTACCATCACAGCCTCACTACCATCACAGCCTCACTACCATCTCAGTCTCACATCCGTCACAGTCTCACGTCCATTACAGCCTCACTACCATCACAGCCTCACTACCATCACAGCCTCACGTCCATCACAGCCGCATTAGCATCACAGCCTCACATTCATCACAGCCTCACTACCATCTCAGTCTCACATCCGTCACAGCCTCACGTCCGTCACAGTCTCACTAAAATCACAGCCTTACTACCATCTCAGTCTCATGTCCATCACAGTCTCACTAAAATCACAGCCTCACTACCATCTCAGTCTCATGTCCATCACAGCCTCACTACCATCACAGACTCACGTCCATCACAGCCTCACTACCATCTCAGTCTCACATCCGTCAGTCTCACGTCCATCACAGCCTCACTTTATCACAGCCTCACGTCCATCACAGCCGCACTACCATCACAGCCTCACCATCATCTCGGTCTCACATCCGTCAGTCTCACGTCCATCACAGCCTCACTACCATCTCAGTCTCACATCTGTCAGTCTCACGTCCATCACAGTCTCACGTCCATCACAGTCTCACTACCATCACAGCCTCATGTCCATCACAGCCTCACTACCATCTCAGTCTCACATCTGTCACAGTCTCATGTCCATCACAGCCTCACTACCATCTCAGTCTCATGTCCATCACAGCCTCACTACCATCACAGCCTCACTAAAATCTCAGTCTCACATCCGTCAGTCTCACGTCCATCACAGCCTCACTACCATCTCAGTCTCACGTCCATCACAGCCTCACTACCATCACAGCCTCACTAAAATCTCAGTCTCACATCCGTCAGTCTCACGTCCATCACAGCCTCACTACCATCACAGCCTCACGTCCATCACAGCCGCACTACCATCACAGCGTCACATTCATCTCAGTCTCATGTCCATCACAGCCTCACTACCATCACAGCCTCATGTCCATCACAGCCTCACTACCATCTCAGTCTCACATCCGTCAGTCTCACGTCCGTCATAGCTTCACTACCATCACAGCCTCATGTCCATCACAGCCTCACTACCATCACAGCCTCGTATCCATCACAGTCTCACGTCCATCACAGCCTCACTGCCATCACAGTCTCACTACCATCTCAGTCTCACGTCCATCACAGCCTCACTACCATCACAGCCTCGTATCCATCACAGCCTCACTACCATCACAGCCTCACGTCCATCACAGCCTCACTACCATCACAGCCTCGTATCCATCACAGCCTCACTACCATCACAGCCTCACGTCCATCACAGCCTCACGTCCATCACAGCCTCACTACCATCACAGCCTCGTATCCATCACAGCCTCACTACCATCACAGCCTCACGTCCATCACAGCCTCACTACCATCACAGCCTCACTACCATCACAGTCTCACTACCATCACAGCACTATGTCCACCTCAGCTGATGTAAGAATAAGATTCAATTCAGATGGAAATCCCCTCTCTGACCTGGTCTTGGTCACAGCCTCACGTCCTCGTCAACGACCTGGTCTTGGTCTCAGTCCTGGTCTCGGTCACTGACCTGGTTTTGTCTCTGACCTGGTCTTGATCTCAGTCTTGGTACTTCCTCAGTCCTGGTCTCGGTCACTGACCTGGTCTTGGTCACTGACCTGGGGCTCGGTGAGGAGCACAGCCTTGTCTCCAAGCTGCAGGAACAGTCTCTCCTCCTCAGAAGGGGGTGGGCTGGTCTCCTGGGCAGTAGATCGGGGTCCTGGACTGGAGCAGAGGCTGAAACTGAAGCTGATCCGGCTCCTGTTCAGTCTGGACAGACTGTTCCGGATCAGCACCGAGTAGCACTTTTGGAAGCGGACCCAAAGGTAGACGTAACACAACGTGATTAACATGTTAGCCTGCACACGCAGAGGACAGCATCGCGGCTACATGGACCGACAGCGAGCACTGCTGCAAGACTAGCTGAGATGCTAACTTTAAAGCTAAAGTCACTTCAGGTGGTGAGTAGTGCTATCAAAACTAGCTGTGCTGCTAACTGAGGCTACAGCTGTCAAAACTAGCTGTGCTGCTAACTGAGGCTACAGCTGTCAAAACTAGCTGTGCTGCTAACTGAGGCTACAGCTGTCAAAACTAGCTGTGCTGCTAACTGAGGATGCAGCTGTCAAAACTAGCTGTGATGCTAACTGAGGCTAAGCTGTAAAAACTAGCTGTGATGCTAACTGAGGCTACAGCTGTTAGCCGTGGAGCTGCTCCTCCTCCTCCTCTTCGTCAGTCCGTCCCTGGCGTGACGCTGCCCCCCCCACAGCCCTCAGTCCACGGTGCTTCGGTCCTTGTCTCCACCTGAGCAGGTGAGTGTCAGCAGAAAGTCCTCGGTGTTCGTCTGGACTCAGCCCCGGAGCAAAGCTAGCATCAGGGCTCACCTGAAGCGACCTCAGGTCTTCTTCTGTGAACCACCGTGCAGGTGAATCCCGGCTGAGGCGCCGCAGCGCCCCCTACCTGCCCTGCCGGTCACTGCTGTGATGACTTTAGGTCAGAGCTGGACAGTCTTTGTGATTAAAATCTTAAACCCAGTGGGATCGATCTGTTTTTAAACGGGGCCTGTTCACGTGCTCGGTGGGAGACGGAAGTTCTCCTTTCACCTGCTCTTTGGACTCCTGTCTCAGTTACGTGTCTCAGGCCTGTGGCGCCACCTGCCGGGGAGCTGCAGGTGTGTCGGAGCGGCCGGTTTACGACAGCTGGGAGCGGAAGTCGGCCGGGATGCCGGTGTGTTCAGCGCGGCTGTTGGTGAGACGGCTGAGCTCCACGTTAGCAGCTCAGAGACGACCTGCCGGTCCAGTTTTAGGCGGAACCCCCCCTTCAGGACCCCGGACTTCTCTGATTACAGGACCAAGACCAGGACCAGGACCAGGACCCGCCGGCTCTAACCTCCGCTGCAGGTCTGAGGTGTCCGGGGGCAGCATGACTTCGTCGGCCATGTCCCAGAGGATGGTGTGGGTGGACCTGGAGGTGGGTGTCTTGTTCGGCTCGTGCGCAGGTGTGCTCTTCACCTGTGTGCAGCTGTACTGCGTGTTAGCCTGTTAGCTGATGCTAGCACGGAGCTAACCACAGGATGTGTAGCTGTCATGACGGAGCAGGGCTGGGTGACGTCACTGAAACAGTTTTACGTCATCTTTAAGCTCGACACATAGTTCACTGTTACGTGCATTACTTAACTATGACGTCACAAAACCAAAACAGTCAGGTGGAGATGATTAAGGAACAGACAGGACAGGTGGAGCCTCAGAGGTCTGTGGTCCGAGCCCTGCTGTCAGGCCCTTCCACACTCACCAGGTGAGTCTGTCTCTATGTGCGGCCCTGTGATTGGTTCCTGACCAGTTCAAGATGTCTGCAGGTGTGCCCAGGTGAAGAATCCTCGTCGTGTCCGCTGATAACTACCACAGCTGTTTTATTTTCATGTTCTAACATGGAGTTTGAACTTTTGTGTTTGATCATAAATATTAATTTTGAAATTTAAACTGCAGAGACCGATGAAGTGTTAGCAGATCATTGAATCATTTTTATTAGCTCCTTAAATAAATAAATAATAAAATAAACTCCTTAAATAAATTAATAATAAAATAAACTCCTTAAATAAATTAATAAATTAATAATAAAATAAACTCCTTAAATAAATTAATAAATTAATAATAAAATAAACTCCTTAAATAAATAAATAATAAAATAAACTCCTTAAATAAATAAATAATAAATAAATAATAAAATAAACTCCTTAAATAAATAAATAATAAAATAAACTCCTTAAATAAAGCTCTTAAAATCTTTTCAAAGGGTAAAAAAAGCACCGATTTTACTGTTAGTGTTAAAAATAAGTTTAAAAAAGTTGTGATTATAAAACAAACTTTCAGCTCATCAGTGTCGGCGTTTGTACTTTTTTATTCAGCTGACTGCTTCTCCAGTCAAATTCTCCTGGAATAAGAACTTGTATCAAAAATCTTTTTCTTTCAAATGTTTTCAGGAGAAGTAAATAATTATTTTTTTTTAATTAGTACAGAAACTGTTTTTCAGTTTTAGTCTCCAGTTTAGACGCTGAGTTCCATCTTAAAAGACATTTTTATAATTACTGACCAATCCATTCAATTAAATTTAGTGACCTTATAATTTAATAAATTATAAATGAATCGGTGTTTGCTGTAGAGGTATGATGTCAGTACCCCATGCCACACCTGTCCGTCACACCTGTCCCAGGCCTCTCCTCAGGTAACCCAGGTGACCCTTAACTGTACTGTATTTAATCAGGTCATGTTCCTGGAGAGCTCAGTAGGACTGTGCTGTGTTTCGTAGAGGTTCTGGTCTTACCTGAGACCTCTCCGTGTCAGGCTGTGGTTTAAGGTGGAGCAGAGCTGAAGGGGTGGAGTTTATATTCATGTCACAGACGATCACAAGTGAGGACAGGTGAGTGAGCAGCTGTGTGTGTGTCTCAGATGACAGGGCTGGACATTGAGAAGGACCAGATCATCGAGATGGCGTGCATCATCACGGACTCCGACCTGAACGTGGTGGCAGAGGTTTGTGCCATAGCAACACCTGTAGAGTCACCTGTCCGTCCTGTGGACTAAACCATGTCTCCGTGTCTGCAGGGGCCAAACCTGATCATCAAGCAGCCGGACACGCTGCTGGACGGGATGTCGGCGTGGTGCCAGGAGCATCATGGGAAGGTAAGGAGGGCGTCTTCAGCGTGATCTCACCGGACCATCAGCACTCAGTACCAGGGCTCACAGCCGGGCCTCCATTCACCTTTAATTAAAGTGTGATCCCCTCTCTGTGCATGCACAAGAGAGACGTCCACAGCTTTGTCCCATTAGCCTAGGTGCAACGGCTCCGGCCTGAGCAGAAGCTTAGGAGGCATGAGGACAACGGCACTATGCACCACGCCAGACAACACCACACCAGACAACACCACGCCAGACAACACCACGCCAGACAACACCACGCCAGACAACACCACACCAGAAACCACCACGCCAGACAACACCACGCCAGACAACACCACACCAGACAACACCACACCAGAAACCACCACGCCAGAAAACACCACACCAGAAACCACCACGTCAGACAACACCATGCCAGACAACACCACGCCAGTCAACACCACGCCAGACAACACCACACCAGAAACCACCACGTCAGACAACACCATGCCAGACAACACCACGCCAGTCAACACCACGCCAGACAACACCACACCAGAAACCACCACGTCAGACAACACCACACCAGACAACACCACGCCAGACAACAACATGCCAGACAACACCACACCAGAAACCACCACGCCAGAAAACACCACACCAGACAACACCACACCAGACAACACCACGCCAGTCAACACCACGCCAGTCAACACCACGCCAGTCAACACCACGCCAGAAACCACCACGCCAGAAAACACCACACCAGACAACACCACGCCAGACAACACCACACCAGAAACCACCACGCCAGAAAACACCACACCAGACAACACCACACCAGAAACCACCACGCCAGAAAACACCTCACCAGACAACACCACGCCAGACAACACCACACCAGAAACCACCACGCCAGAAAACAACTCACCAGACAACACCAAGCCAGACAACACCACACCAGAAAACACCACACCAGACAACACCACGACAGACAACACCACGCCAGAAAACTCCACACCAGACAATACCACGCCAGAAACCACCACGCCAGACAACACCACGCCAGAAACCACCACGCCAGACAACACCACGTCAGACAGCACCACGCCAAACAACACCACACCAAACAACACCACACCAGACATCACCACGCCAGACATCACCACACCAGACAACACCACACCAGACAACACCACGCCAGACAACACCACGCCAGAAACCACCACACCAGAAACCACCACACCAGAAACCACCACGACAGACAACACCACGCCAGAAAACACCACGCCAGACAACACCACGCCAGACAACACCACGCCAGAAACCACCACGCCAGACAACACCACGTCAGACAGCACCACGTCAGACAGCACCACGTCAGGCATCACCACGCCAGACATCACCACGCCAGACATCACCACGCGAGACATCACCACGCCAGACATCACCACGCGAGACAACACCACGCGAGACAACACCACGCGAGACAACACCACGCGAGACAACACCACGCCAGACATCGCCACACCAGACAACACCACGCCAGACAACACCGCCAGAAAACACCACACCAGACAACCCCACGCCAGACAACACCACACCAGATAACAGCACGCCAGAGAACACCACGCTAGACAACAGCACGCCAGAGAACACCACGCCTGACAATGTTGTGGAGAACCCTGCTCAGGTGTTCTGCTTCCGGTGCTGACCTGAACCTGTTGTTCTCAGGTGTTCTGCTCCTGGTGCTGGCCTGACCTGGTTGTTTCTCAGGTGTTCTCTGGCTGACCTATCAGAGTGCAGCAGGAGGCAGGCTGTGGACTCTTCAGGCTTTAGGACCTCCTGAAGGACTCTGGTCAGGTCTGACGGGCAGGTGCACTAAAGTGAAGACAGAGATGTGCTCACCTGTTTTTGAGCAGGAAGCTTCGCTCTGCTGCATTTACAGCACCAGTGATGCCCACTCTGTCCCCACCTGTTCACATCCCGACCTCTCGTTCAGTGGTTTCTATTTTACTGTTTTCCCTCTTTGGAGTCTTTGAAGGTTCATCAAGGTTGTCCACCTTACCTTTAACATATGAAATATTATAAAGTAATAAATACAAATATTTAATATTATCTTCATCTTTAATATATGAAATATTATGAAGTAATAAATACAAATATTTATTAATATTATTACCTTCATCTTTAATATTTGAAATATTATAAAGTAATAAATTCAAATATTTAGTAATATTATTATCTTCATCTTTAATATATGAAATATTATAAAGTAATAAATAGAAATATTTATTAATATTATTACCTTTAATATATGAAATATTATAAAGTAATAAATTCAAATATTTAGTAATAATATTACCTTCATCTTTAATATATGAAATATTATAAAGTAATAAATACAAATATTCATTAATATTATTACCTTTAATATATGAAATATTATAAATTAATAAATTCAAATATTTAGTAATATTATTACCTTTAATATATGAAATATTATAAAGTAATAAATACAAATATTTATTAATATTATTACCTTTAATATATGAAATATTATAAAGTATTAAATACAAATATTTATTAATATAATTAAAGTTTTTGTGCACACATATTTCTTGTGTTTCTGACGTTCCCCACCTGTACTGATCTTTCCTATCAGGCCCCTGGTCTGACCTCTGACCTCTGACCTCTGTGTCTCAGTCAGGACTGACCCAGGCCGTGCGGGACAGTCAGATCAGCCTGCAGCAGGCCGAGTACGAGTTCCTGTCCTTCATCAGACAGCACACGCCCCCGGGACAGTGTCCGCTGGCAGGTGAGGCTCCTGTTTCAGCCCCGTGTACACCTGTGTATACACCTGTGTGTACACCTGTGTGTACACCTATGTGTTTACCTGTGTGCACACCTGTGTTTACACCTGTGTGTTTACCTGTGTGCAAACCTGTGTTTACACCTGTGTGCACACCTGTGTGCACACCTGTGTTTACACCTGTGTGTACACCTGTGCGTACACCTGTGTTTACACTTTTGCGTACACCTGTGCGTACACCAGTGCGTACACCTGTGTGTACACCTGTGTGCACACCTGTGCGTACACCTGTGTTTACACCTGTGTGCGTCTGACTGGTCCCACAGTGGTGTCCTGTGATTGTCTTCCTGCAGGAAACTCGGTGCACGCAGATAAAAGGTTCCTGGACAAGTTCATGCCTCAGTTCATGTTCCACCTGCACTACAGGATTATCGATGTGAGCACAATCAAGGAGCTCTGCAGGTGAGTCTGTGGGCGGGGCCTTGTGTACCTGTGTTTGCTCCTTCCACAGGACTGATGTGAAAGAACATCAAAGAACTTTAATCCACCGTTGTTGATTCATTGGTTCAAGAAGAGTCAAAGCAAAGTTTCTAAATCAAATTCAAACGCAGACTTTGGTAAGAAACCACTCTCTCTCTTAAAGTTGCAGTAACATCAGTCAACATTAATTATCTCAGTAACAAGTTCACCTGGCTTTTATGACATTTAAGATTTATTTACAGAAATGACATTTTGTCAAAACGCAGGAGGAGTTTTGGACCATTCTTCTGTACAAAACTGTTTCAGTTCAGCAATATTCCTGGGATGTCTGGTGTGAATCGCTCATTTGAGCTCATGTCACAGCATCTCAATCAGGTTGAGGTCAGGACTCTGACTGGGCCACTCCAGAAGCCGTATTTTCTTCTGTTGAAGCCGTTCCATTGTTGATTTACTTCTATGCTTTGGGTCGTTGTCCTGTTGCATCACCCATCCTCTGTTGAGCTTCAGTTGGCAGACAGATGGTCTGAAGTTTTCCTGAAAAATGTCTTGATAAACTTGGGAATTCATTTTTCTGTTGATGACAGCAATCCGTCCAGGCCCTGAGGCAGCAAAGCAGCCCCAAACCATAATGCTCCCTCCACCATATTTCACAGTTGGGATGAGGTCTTAATGTTGGTGTGCTGTGCCTTTTTTTCTCCACACATAGCGTTGTGTGTTCCTTCCAAACAACTCAATTTTGGTTTCATCTATCCACAGAATATTTTGACAGTAGGGCTGTGGAACATCCAGGTGCTCTTTTGCAAACTTCAAACGTGCAGCAATGTTTTTTTGGACAGCAAAGGCTTCCTCCATGGCGTTCTCCCATGAACTCCATTCTTGTGCAATGTTTTACGTATTGTAGATTTGTCAGAAATAATGTTGGCATGTTCCAGGGATTTCTGTAAGTCTTCAGCTGACACTCTAGGATTCTTCTTCACCTCATTGAGCATTCTGCGCTGTGCTCTCACAGTCATCTTTACAGGACCACCACACCTTGGCAGAGCAGCAACAGTGCTGAACTTTCTCCATTTGTGGACACTCTGTCTTACCGTGGACACATGGACATCAGGGCTTTTAGAGATACTTTTGTAACCCTTTCCAGCTTCATGCAGGTCAACAATTCTTGATGGTAGATCTTCTGAGAGATCTTCTGTGTGAGGCATGGTTCACATCAGGCAATGCCTCTGAGAACAGCAAACTCACAACTGGTGTGAGTTTTTATAGGGCAGGGCAGCTTTAACCAACACATCCTATCTAACACATTGATTGGACTCCAGGTTGGCTGACTCCTGGCTCCAATTAGCTCTTGGAGAAGTAATTAGCCTAGACGTTAACATACTTTTTCCACCCTGCACTGTGACTGTTAACATATTGTGTTGATTAAAAACATGAAAACTTATAATTTTTTGTGCTGTATTAGTTTAAGCAGACTGTGTTTGTCTAGTGATGTGACGTAGATGAAGATCAGACATATTTTATAACCAGTTTAAGCAGAAATCCACAGACTTTTTCACATAACTGCAATCTGGGGGGGGGGACTGCTGGCTGCTGGTCTCTCTGAGGTCCTCATTTGTCTGCAGACCTTCACACAGCCTTTGCTCTTTCAGACGCTGGTTCCCAGAGGACTACAAGAAGGCCCCTCAGAAAAAGGCCACCCACAGGTAAGTGTGCTCAGGTGTTCAGTCTGGGGTTTTACTTCGCTCTGATTTAGCTCCTTTAGGACTGACCCCTGACCCCTGACCTCTGAGTGAGGCTGTAATCTGTCATTTAAAGTGAAAACCCCCTCAGAGCTCTGTGAGATTATTATTTAAAGATTATTATTTAAATCAATAACCCAGACACCTGATGATGATTATAATTCTTTATTTATAAAACAGTCTCATTACAGAGACTACAAAAGAACTACAGATGATCCTGACTGTAGAAGCGAGCAGTGAGACAGAAACAGTTTAACAGATTAAAGTCACCGCAGACTGAAAGTCTGTTAGAGCCATAGAATGATGTCAAAATGATCCCAGCAAGCCCTGATGATCTTAAAAAGGCCCTGATGATCTTAAAACAGTCCTGATGATTTTAAACAGTCCTGATGATCTTAAAACAGTCCTGATGATTTCAAAACAGTCCTGATGATCTTAAAAAAGCCCTGATGATCTTAAAACAGTCCTGATGATCTTAAAACAGTTCTGATGATTTAAAACAGTCCTGATGATCTTAAAACAGTCCTGATGATTTCAAAACAGTCCTGATGATTTTAAAAAAGCCCTGATGATTTAAAACAGTCCTGATGATCTTAAAACAGTCCTGATGATTTCAAAACAGTCCTGATGATCTCGAAAAAGCCCTGATGATTTAAAACAGTCCTGATGATTTTAAACAGTCCTGATGATCTTAAAAAGGCCCTGATGATCTTAAAACAGTCCTGATGATTTAAAACAGTCCTGATGATCTTAAAACAGTTCTGATGATTTCAAAACAGTCCTGATGATCTTCAAAAGGCCCTGATGATTTAAAACAGTTCTGATGATCTTAAAAAAGCCCTGCTGATTTAAAACAGTCCTGATGATCTTAAAAAAGCCCTGATGATTTAAAACAGTCCTGATGATTTTAAACAGTCCTGATGATCTTAAAACAGTCCTGATGATCTTAAAAAAGCCCTGATGATATTAAAACAGTCCTGATGATTTTAAACAGCCCTGATGATCTTAAAACAGTCCTGATGATATTAAAACAGCCCTGATGATCTTAAAATAGTCCTGGTGATCTTAAAAACGTCCTGATGATTTTGAAAAAGCCCTGATGATCTTAAAACAGTCCTGATGATTTTAAACAGCCCTGATGATCTTAAAACAGTCCTTATGATCTTAAAACAGTCCTGATGATTTTAAATAGCCCTGATGATTTAAAACAGTCCTGATGATCTTAAAAACGCTCTGATGATATTAAAACAGTCCTGATGATTTTAAACAGTCCTGATGATTTAAAACAGTCCTGATGATCTTAAAAAAGCCCTGATGATATTAAAACAGTCCTGGTGATTTTAAACAGCCCTGATGATCTTAAAACATCCCTGATGATCTTAAAATAGCCCTGATAATTTTAAACAGCCCTGATGATTTTAAACAGCCCTGATGATCTTAAAACAGTCCTGATGATTTTAAACAGTCCTGATGATTTAAAAAAGCCTTGATGATCTTAAAACAGTCCTGATGATCTTAAAAAAGCCCTGATGATATTAAAACAGTCCTGATGATTTTAAACAGCCCTGATGATCTTAAAACAGTCCTGATGATTTAAAAACATTCCTATGATTTTAAAAAAGCCCTGATGATATTAAAAAAGTGCTGATGATTTTAAAACAGTCCTGATGATTTTAAAACAGTCCTGATTACTTTAAAACAGTCCTGATGATTTTAAAGGAAATCCTTATAATTTTAAAAAAGCCCTGATGATCTTAAAACAGTCCTGATGATTATAAAAAAGTCCTGATGATTTTAAACAGTCCTGATGATTCTTAAAAAGCCCTGATAATTTTAAACAGCCCTGATGATTTTAAACAGCCCTGATGATCTTAAAACATTCCTATGATTTTAAAAAAGCCCTGATGATTTTAAAAAAGTGCTGATGATTTTAAAACAGTCCTGATGATTTTAAAACAGTCCTGATTACTTTAAAACAGTCCTGATGATTTTAAAGGAAATCCTTATCATTTTAAAAAAGTGCTGGTGATCTTAAAAACGTCCTGATGATTATAAAAAAGTCCTGATGAGTTTAAACAGTCCTGATGATTCTTAAAAAGCCCTGATGATTTTAAAAAAGCCCTGATGATTTTAAAAAGTCCTGATGATTTAAAAAAGCCTTGATGATCTTAAAACAGTCCTGATGATCTTAAAAAAGCCCTGATGATATTAAAACAGTCCTGATGATTTTAAACAGCCCTGATGATCTTTAAACAGCCCTGATGATCTTAAAACAGTCCTGATGATTTAAAAACATTCCTATGATTTTAAAAAAGCCCTGATGATTTTAAAAAAGTGCTGATGATTTTAAAACAGTCCTGATGATTTTAAAACAGTCCTGATTACTTTAAAACAGTCCTGATGATTTTAAAGGAAATCCTTATGATTTTAAAAAAGTGCTGGTGATCTTAAAAACGTCCTGATGATTATAAAAAAGTCCTGATGAGTTTAAACAGTCCTGATGATTCTTAAAAAGCCCTGATGATTTTAAAAAAGCCCTGATGATGTTAAAACAGTCCTGATGATTTAAAAACAGTCCTGATGATCTTAAAAAAGCCCTGATGATATTAAAACAGTCCTGGTGATTTTAAACAGCCCTGATGATCTTAAAACATCCCTGATGATCTTAAAATAGCCCTGATAATTTTAAACAGCCCTGATGATTTTAAACAGCCCTGATGATCTTAAAACAGTCCTGATGATTTTAAACAGCCCTGATGATCTTAAAACAGTCCTGATGATTTAAAAACATTCCTATGATTTTAAAAAAGCCCTGATGATATTAAAAAAGTGCTGATGATTTTAAAACAGTCCTGATGATTTTAAAACAGTCCTGATTACTTTAAAACAGTCCTGATGATTTTAAAGGAAATCCTTATAATTTTAAAAAAGCCCTGATGATCTTAAAACAGTCCTGATGATTATAAAAAAGTCCTGATGATTTTAAACAGTCCTGATGATTCTTAAAAAGCCCTGATAATTTTAAACAGCCCTGATGATTTTAAACAGCCCTGATGATCTTAAAACATTCCTATGATTTTAAAAAAGCCCTGATGATTTTAAAAAAGTGCTGATGATTTTAAAACAGTCCTGATGATTTTAAAACAGTCCTGATTACTTTAAAACAGTCCTGATGATTTTAAAGGAAATCCTTATGATTTTAAAAAAGTGCTGGTGATCTTAAAAACGTCCTGATGATTATAAAAAAGTCCTGATGAGTTTAAACAGTCCTGATGATTCTTAAAAAGCCCTGATGATTTTAAAAAAGCCCTGATGATTTTAAAAAGTCCTGATGATTTAAAAAAGCCTTGATGATCTTAAAACAGTCCTGATGATCTTAAAAAAGCCCTGATGATATTAAAACAGTCCTGATGATTTTAAACAGCCCTGATGATCTTAAAACAGTCCTGATGATCTTAAAACAGTCCTGATGATTTAAAAACATTCCTATGATTTTAAAAAAGCCCTGATGATTTTAAAAAAGTGCTGATGATTTTAAAACAGTCCTGATGATTTTAAAACAGTCCTGATTACTTTAAAACAGTCCTGATGATTTTAAAGGAAATCCTTATGATTTTAAAAAAGTGCTGGTGATCTTAAAAACGTCCTGATGATTATAAAAAAGTCCTGATGAGTTTAAACAGTCCTGATGATTCTTAAAAAGCCCTGATGATTTTAAAAAAGCCCTGATGATGTTAAAACAGTCCTGATGATTTAAAAACAGTCCTGATGATTTTAAAAAAGCCCTGATGATTTTAAACAGTCTTGATGATTTTAAAAAAGCCCTGATGATCTTAAAACAGTCCTGATGATCTTAAAAAAGCCCTGATGATATTAAAACAGTCCTGATGATTTTAAACAGCCCTGATGATCTTAAAACAGTCCTGATGATTTAAAAACATTCCTATGATTTTAAAAAAGCCCTGATGATATTAAAAAAGTGCTGATGATTTTAAAACAGTCCTGATGATTTTAAAACAGTCCTGATTACTTTAAAACAGTCCTGATGATTTTAAAGGAAATCCTTATAATTTTAAAAAAGCCCTGATGATCTTAAAACAGTCCTGATGATTATAAAAAAGTCCTGATGATTCTTAAAAAGCCCTGATAATTTTAAACAGCCCTGATGATTTTAAACAGCCCTGATGATCTTAAAACAGTCCTGATGATTTTAAAAAGTCCTGATGATTTAAAAAAGCCTTGATGATCTTAAAACAGTCCTGATGATCTTAAAAAAGCCCTGATGATATTAAAACAGTCCTGATGATTTTAAACAGCCCTGATGATCTTAAAACAGTCCTGATGATCTTAAAACAGTCCTGATGATTTAAAAACATTCCTATGATTTTAAAAAAGCCCTGATGATTTTAAAAAAGTGCTGATGATTTTAAAACAGTCCTGATGATTTTAAAACAGTCCTGATTACTTTAAAACAGTCCTGATGATTTTAAAGGAAATCCTTATGATTTTAAAAAAGTGCTGGTGATCTTAAAAACGTCCTGATGATTATAAAAAAGTCCTGATGAGTTTAAACAGTCCTGATGATTCTTAAAAAGCCCTGATGATTTTAAAAAAGCCCTGATGATGTTAAAACAGTCCTGATGATTTAAAAACAGTCCTGATGATTTTAAAAAAGCCCTGATGATTTTAAACAGTCTTGATGATTTTAAAAAAGCCCTGATGATTTTAAACAGTCTTGATGATTTTAAAAAAGCCCTGATGATTTTAAACAGTCCTGGTGATTCTTAAAAAGTCCTGATGATTTTAAAAAAGTGCTGGGGTCTGATTTATAAAGCTTGCGTACGCACAAAACAGGTCCTGTAACTGGCGTACGCCTTTTCCCACGCAAAGTTTGTGATCTATAAAAACAAACCTGACGGTAAAATGTGCGCAACGGTAAGCAAACTCTGAACCAGGCGTACGTACATTTTGGAGGCATGGGAAACTGGAGACACAGACGGTGAAGTGGTGAACTGAAGCCTCCAGATACATGTTGATGTCTCTCCAACATTTTATTTCACTAAATATCAAACTTTACTGACAGATCCACGTCATCATAACCACTCAAACTAACTGTTTTATTTGGGCTATAAATAACGCGGGTAATTGACCGTTTCCTATAAGTCACTTTCATTATGAAAATATACAAAAAAATAAAAAAAATAAAAGTCCGCCACATACATATTTCTTCAGAGCTGTCTCGCCTTCATTATCCGGACAGACCTCACAGGACCGGACACTAATGTTTTCGTTGATGTAAAGTTAAAAGTTAGACTAACACAGAAACCTCAGAGCCACCAGTTTTCATTAATATCTGTAAATTTGGCGCATTTATTACCAAGTGTGGTTTTTAGTTGTAATAAAGATGCCTGCATCAAGACGCACAGAGCGCACAGAGACACAATTCTCCTCCTCCATCAGCACATCTTCATCAGCTGCACATATTTATTCTGTAAATAATCTAAGTGTGGGGATTAAATCAGGGCATCTCTGACATGATCATTCGGACTACATATCCTCATAAATAGAACAGACGGAGTTACCCAGGAATAAAATGTGGCCAACAATTAACATTTTTTTTGTTCGTCGATCAAAACTTTGATTAATAATAATACTGAGGTAGGGAGACTGCTGACTGACACATGCTCTCAGAAAGTATGTAAAGAAGTCAGTGTGGGTCCGTTAACATGGAAACATGCAGATATACTTGTGTGTAATGAAGAAGGTTGGTGTTTTGGCACAATGGATGCATGAAGCAGTGACGTGGTGTCATTCTCTGATTTTTGTAAAGTTTGTGATCCACTGCTGCAGCAAACTACCGACATGTCCATTTTATCCATCACTTCATTCACAAACTCCTCCGTTCGTGGGTCACAAAGTTTACTTGATCTCCGACTCTGTCCTCTCTGTTTCACTTGCTGCATTAACAGCAGCAGCGACGGACAGCCACTCGCTGCTCTTTCTTTTGTTGGAGATTCCTGTGCTGTGAATAAAAAACCTTTCCGGCCATCCACCTCATCAATGAGGACTTCAATCTCCGTCTCCAAGAAATTCCTTTTTTGGTTTTCCTTTCGGGTGCCATTGTCACGCGTAAAATGTGTGAGCGAAAGGCTTATTTATATACCCAAATATTCCCGAGGTGCTTTGCATTGACCATTTATGGTTAATTATGGGCGTGCGAGGGGCGGGATTTGCAGCATTTCCACGTGCGCACTTCTCCAGGTGGATTCTGATTTATAAATTGAAAATTGCGTGCAGGTGTGCGTGCGAACAGTTTTATAAATCTGAATTTTTTTGTGCGCACGCCATTTCCAGGTTTTTGGCGCACGTACACTTTTAGTAAGGATTCCACGCACTCTTTTATAAATGAAACACCTGATGATTATAAAAATGTCCTGATGATTTTAAAAAAAGTCCTGATGATTTTAAACAGTCCTGATGATTATAAAAATGTCCTGATGATTTTAAAAAAAGTCCTGATGATTTTAAATAGTCCTGATGATTTTAAACAGTCCTGATGATTTTAAAAAAGCCCTGATGATTTTAAAAAAGTCCTGATGATTTAAAAAAGTCCTGATGATTTTAAACAGTCCTGATGATTTTAAAAAAGTCCTGATGATTTAAAAAAGTCCTGATGATTTAAAAAAGCCCTAATGATTATAAAAAAGTCCTGATGATTTTAAAACAGTCCTGATGATTTTAAACAGTCCTGATGATTTTAAAACAGTCCTGATGATTTTAAACAGTCCTGATGATTTTAAAAATGTCCTGATGATTTTAAACAGTCCTGATGATTTTAAAAAAGCCCTGATGATTCTAAAACAGCCCTGATGATTTTAAAAAAGTCCCGTTGATTTTAAAAAAGCCCTGATGATTTTAAAAATGTCCTGATGATTTAAAAAAGTCCTGATGATTTAAAACAGTCCTGATGATTTTAAAACAGTCCTGATGATTTTAAAAAAGTCCCGTTGATTTTAAAAAAAGCCCTGTTGATTTTAAAAATGTCCTGATGATTTAAAAAAGTCCTGATGATTTTAAAACAGTCCTGATGATTTTAAAAAAGTCCTGATGATTTAAAACCGTCCTGTTGATTTTAAAAATGTCCTGATGATTTTAAAAAAGTCCTGATGATTTTAAAAAAGTCCTGATGATTTTAAAAATACCCTGATGATTTTTAAAAAGCCCTGATGATTTTAAAACCGTCCTGTTGATTTTAAAAAAGCCCTGATGATTTAAAAAAGTCGTGATGA
Organism: Scarus forsteni; assembly: GCA_036419115.1. Lineage (NCBI taxonomy): Eukaryota > Metazoa > Chordata > Actinopteri > Labriformes > Labridae > Scarus > Scarus forsteni. The sequence continues at coordinate 117,432 of JAZDUH010000130.1, read as the reverse complement.
TTTTAAAAAAGCCCTGTTGATTTTAAAAAAGCCCTGATGATTTTAAAACAGTCCTGATGATTTTAAAATAGCCCCCTCTGTAAAGTGAAGTCCAGCACCTCTATGGATTCAGGACAACCATGGCTATAAGCTGATATAACTCAATTATGTCTTTATGCAGTGTCACAAAATTTAAAGGCTGTAAATCATCAGAAAAAAAGAGAAACGAAAATTTAATTTTTCTGATTTAAAAAAAATTCTGAAAATAGGGTGGGAGTATATACAACACACTTTCAGGTACCCTCAAGCATAAGGAACACAGGAAAAAAGTGGTGTGGTTCTACCTTTACAGAAACTACACATTCTGGGACCTTATAAGTTGATTGGAATTTTAGGCCGTTTTTGCTTCTGTCACATTTTTACTCACTGTGGACTCATTTTTTACTGCAATATCAAGTTCTACACCTCTATGTGCTCAGGAGAACTAGGGCTGAAGCCAGATATAATTCAACAATGTCTCATAGCAATATAACATAACCAGAATGCAAGAAACTATTCAATAAAGAAAAACGGACAGTGAAATTTTCTGAATATTTATTTTCAGAACAATGAAAACTGTGAATAACTATGTACAAGGCGACAGGACTCCCCTGAAACTGTTTAAAGGGACCCCCTGAAACAGTTTTGGGGGCGTCCTGCTGCCCTGAAACAGTCTCTGGAGACACAGAGCCGACGTATGGAGCATGCTGATTGGTGATGAACAGACAGAGGCTGAAATGACACCAGGCAAATGGAAGGCAATATTCAAATAATTCTTTAGAAGTAAATACAGGACGTACATCGATCATTCAAGCCTTGTTGAAAGCTGTAAGATGTGTAAAATTATTTCTTTTTTACAGAATCGAGCTAGAGCAAACAGTTTATTTTCTGCAGATTTTTTAAGTGGACGTGTGAATAAATGCGATGTTGACGGCAGTCGCAAAAAATCATCGGTCTTTTCCGCCATTGTTCGGAATGTTGCCGACGTCATGTGTGATACATTCAGGTACCCTCGGAAACTTGAGAATCTGACGAAAACGCCACTTTGTACGGCTTTTTAATAGGACAAACGGTTTGTAAATGCCAGTCATTTTAAAATAAGTGTGTTTTTGAACCCACCTCGGGTTTGGGATCCAGAGGGTTAAAAAAGCCCTGATGATTCTAAAACAGTCCTGATGATTTTAAAAAGTCCTGTTGATTTTAAAACAGCCCAGTTGATTTTAAACAGTCCTGATTGGGCTCAGGCTGTTTCCTCAGACAGGACCAAACGCTCACTGGCTGTACCTAATGTTTCGTCACAGCAGTCAGATTGTTTGGCCTGCAGTGTGCTGGGACGTCCTGCAGGGGGCACTGTGACCGCATGAAGGTTCCTCAGAGTCAAGTCAAGTCAACTTTATTTATAGAGCACCTTCAAGAAGACAGCAGTCGATCAAAGTGCTGTACACAAATACATAGAAATAAATAAATATAACAATAAAAACAAATAAAAAAGATAGAAAAACATTGTAATAAAACAGGAAAAATGTAAAAACTAAAAACTAAGGTGCCTGTGATTTGTATGAGCTCATTGATGAAATGCCAGTGAAAAGAAGTAGGTCTTTAAGGAAGATTTAAAAGTCTCTAAGGTCTGGGAGGCTCTTATTTGGATGGGGAGACTGTTCCACAGTCTAGGACCAGCCGCTGCAAAGGCCCTGTCACCTCTTGACTTAAGTCTGGTTTTGGGAACTTCCAACAGCAGCTGGTCAGAAGACCTTAGGGCTCTGGTTGGGGAGTAGAGATGTAGGACTTCAGACAGGTACAGAGGGGCAAGACCATTGAGGGCTTCAAAAGCGATTAAAAGAATTTTAAAATCAATGCGAAAGCAGACTGGGAGCCAGTGGAGGGACGCCAAGACTGGTGTAATGTGGTCACGCTTTTTCTTGCCAGAGAGGAGTCGAGCAGCAGCGTTCTGAATGAGCTGAAGGCGGTTAATTGATGACTTATCCATGCCAGTGTATAAAGAGTTACAGTAATCCAATCTACATGTAACAAATGCATGGATAGTCTTTTCAAGATCTACTTGTGAAAAGAAGGCCTTGGTCTTAGCTAAGAGACGGAGTTGGAAGAAGCTTGCTTTCACAACGGCGCTGATCTGCTTATCAAAGTTAAAACGATTATCAAAGATGACACCAAGGTTCCGAACATTAGACTGAATGTTTGAACTCAAGGGGCCCAGATTTTTAGCAAAGCAGGCCGTCGTGGGGGTGTTTCCTCCAAAGAAAATGATTTCTGTCTTGGATTCATTTAAATTGTCCTCAGCCTGCAGATCTCTGGCTGGATAAATGTGTCCCGGTCTCCCCTGCTGCTGTGTCTCAGGTGTGTTTGTCCTTCAGGGCGCTGGAGGACATCCAGGAGAGCATCAAGGAGCTGCAGTACTACAGAGCCCACGTCTTCAAGGACTACACGGACGAGAAGAAACGCAAGATCGCTGAGAACGGAGGAACCAGTGAGCGCCAGAGCTCGTGAGGTCCAGCAGAGCTTCATGGAGGTCCAGCAGAGCTTCATGGAGGTCCAGCAGAGCTTCATGGAGGTCCAGCAGAGCTTCATGAGGTACAGCAGAGCTTCATGAAGGTCCAGCAGAGCTTCATGGAGGTCTAGCAGAGCTTCATGAGGTCCAGCAGAGCTTCATGGAGGTCCAGCAGAGCTTCATGAGGTCCAGCAGAGCTTCATGGAGGTCCAGCACAGCTTCATGAGGTCCAGCAGAGCTTCATGGAGGTCCAGCAGAGCTTCATGGAGGTCCAGCAGAGCTTCATGAGGTCCAGCAGAACTTCATGAGGTCCAGCAGAGCTTCATGGAGGTCCAGCAGAGCTTCATGGAGGTCCAGCAGAGCTTCATGTAGGTCCAGCAGAGCTTCATGAAGGTCCAGTGGAGCTCCCTGGAGGTCTTTGAGTGTTAGCTTAAGTTCAGACCCATGCTGAGAGGCTTCAGACAGAGGAGGTGATTTATGGAGGAACCTTTCAGTGCTTTGGTGAATCTTTGTTTTCATGCAGACCTGAGTTTGATTTTGTTCAGGATGAAACCAAATAAAGCCTCTGAGATCTCTGTGCTCACCTGCTCAGCGTAAATGTTCTATGATAATAATGATTCATTATTTTTAATTATCTTTATTTGGAATGTTTAAGATCAACTCTCCGTGAAATAAAAACTAAAAATAAATGAAACTCCAGTTCAGTGTGGTTTGAGTCCAGAGCTGTTCAGATCCAGGAGGTCTGGATTAGACTTCATTTATCTTCAGACCGCCATCACAAACTGAAACTTCACCAAACCTGTGGAGGAGTGGTTTCCATGGTTACACAATAAACCTATTCAGGGTTGTGCTGTCAAGTAGCCTGACATAAACGGGATCAATGACACTCACTTTACAAAACACTGACACAACTGAAGGTGAATAGGTCACACCAAACAGAAACCATGGGGGGGGGGGGGGGGGGGGGGGGGGGGGGGGGGGGGGGGGGGGGGGGGGGGGGGGGGGGGGGGGGGGGGGGGGGGGGGGGGGGGGGGGGGGGGGGGGGGGGGGGGGGGGGGGGGGGGGGGGGGGGGGGGGGGGGGGGGGGGGGGGGGGGGGGGGGGGAAATAATTTTTATGGTACATGGCAGAGCAGCGTTTCCTGTGGAGTCGTCTAAACCGGGCTGAATCAGACTGAACATCCTGTAATTGTTTTCTTTTTAGCCGTTAGAGGTTAAATCAGCAGTTTCATAATGATACGATATTAGTCAGTATCACAAAGTCTGATTCGATCAGGTCCAGCTCATTTAAGAGGATATTATGTCCTCATTGAACTCACTCAGATTTCATGTAAAGCAAGAAAGAGTTACGAAGCAAATTCGATTTTTTGACAGATTTACTGAAATGTAAAAGTGTGTTCTGACCTTTGGGTATGATACTTATGGAGGATTATAACGATCTGTACAGTCTAATCGTGTTTTAAAATTAAAATTGGGATGATTAGTAGATTGTTACACTGTGATGTTAGAATATTCTAACATGGAATGATGCAAAAGAATAAAATTATTGATTATTTTGTTTTTATTTTTATGGACCATGCTCTAACGTGCTCCTGTGATCAGGCTCTCCTGTCGTGAACATGCATTTTGCATGCTCTGCTGTCAGATCGACTGAATCTTACCCGGATACAGCAGTGCTATTTTCTGATTGGCCGACAGGTCAGGCTTCTGTTTAGCTTTATGATGCTCAGAGGTTCAGATGAGTGTCTCAGACGCTGAGTGTGTGAGACTGGAAACTTCAGAACAAGAGGAAGCTGTGAAACGGATATCCAGTCGGGATTTCAAAATAAAGGTAAACTTTGGTGGGGGTGGGGGTGGGGGGGCTCTGTGGATGATTCATGGTCGTGTTCAGAGACTACAGAAGAACTATGAACACAGGTCGGCGTCTCTCTCCATTTCCTTCAACAGCTCTGTTCTCCCAGGAGCAGAGAGGCCTCCTCTTCATCAGAGGGGAGGAGGAGCAGGAGGAGGAGGAAGAGGAGTTCATGATGAAGGTTTGGCAGGATGAAGGCCAGTGTTTCAGGCTTTTCGTCTCGTGTCCTTTTGATTGTTTTCAGTCCCACTGAGTTCATGTTTGTCCCAGATGATCATATAATGTTAATGTAATATAATACTATCTTAATATAATACATAATTAAATATAATATGTTAATATAATATATAATTAAATATATATTTTAAAATAATATATAATTAAATATACAGTCATGGAAAAAATTATTAGACCACCCTTGTTTTCTTCAATTTCTTGTTCATTCTAATATCTGGTACCACTAAACGTATAATACAATGAACACAACAAAAAATGCAGCTGGTCACATAATACTTTATGTCCTATTTGACATTCTTAAGCTTAATTGATTCCCAGGGTATATAAGAGGCCATTTCATGTCACAAGCAGCACTGCACATGCAAAGGCCTAGAGTGGTTTCCTGCTTACATTCAAGCCGTAGCACAACTCAGAAGTTGTCAGCTCTCACATAATGCCTAAAACAAAAGAATTATGTGAAGCCACAAAGGCAGCCATCTTGGCACTGCTGGAAATTGAGTGAGAGACAGGTAGCGAAAAAACTGAAGATCTCCAAGACAGCCGTTCATTACAACAAAAAAAACAAGCTGAACATGGCACTACCAAATTGCTACCTGGCCGTGGCAGGAAACGTCTTTCTACCCCACGAGATGACCGTGCACTCATCCGTTCCTGTGTCAGGAATCGTCTCCAGAACTCCAGGGACCTTAAAAATGAGTGGGCACTGTCGAGAAATGTGACTTGTCCAGCAAGGACAGTTCGAAACCGACTTGTTGAAGCTGGTTTGAAGTCACACAGAGCACGCAAGAAGCCCTTCATCAATGAAAGGCAGAGGAAGGCCCGGTTACTCTTTGCTCGAGACCACAAGGATTGGACTGTTGATGATTGGGCTAAGGTTCTCTTCAGTGATGAATCCAATTTTGAATTGATGCCCACTCCAGCCAACTTACTGGTTAGGAGGAAGCCTGGAGAAGCTTACAACCCAGACTGTCTTGCCCCTACAGTAAAACATGGGGGTGGATCAGTCATGATCTGGGGTTGTTTCAGTCTGAGTGGAACAGGGCAAATGCAATTGTGTGAAGGCCGAATGAACCAGGTCATGTACAGGACTACCCTTGAAAACAGTCTTACCCTAACCCAAGGTCAGTTAAAGCCTGGATGGAGAACCACAACATTCGCACCATGCCTTGGCCTGCTCAATCACCAGATCTTAATCCAATTGAAAACCTGTGGAAAATCATCAAACTCAAAATGGAGAACCACAAGCCCAAAAACAAAGAAAATTTGTTTGAATTTGTCCAACAGGAATGGGCTGCTGTGACAGCAGAACAATGTCAGAAGCTGGTGGAGAGCATGCCAAGACGCATGGCTGCAGTCATCAAAAACAATGGTTATGCAATCAAGTATTAACTCTTGTGTGTATCATGTGTTTAAAGCAAACAGAAAAGAAAACATGGAATGCTTAAAAGTAGTGTTTTTGGCGGTACAATGCCATAGCTATTGATGTAAGAATTTAAGTAATTTTGGTTATTATCAAGAAAACCATGGAAAATGAATAGTTCTTAGTTCTTAAATTAAACTGTCATGAGCTATTTTTGTTGTTATCATTATAATTGTCCAAACAAATGTACCTTTAGTTGAGCCAGGCATTAAAATTAACAAGAAATTGAAGAAAACAAGGGTGGTCTGATAATTTTTTCCATGACTGTATGTTAAAATAATATATAATTAAAGATATCTGTTAAAATAATATATAATTAAATATATCTGTTAATATATAATTCCATATAATATGATATAATGTTTATATAATATATAATTAAATATAATATTATGTTCTCTAAATTGCCCTTAGGTGTGAGTGTGAATGGTTGTCTGTCTCTCTGTGTGGCCCTGTGATTGGCTGGCGACCAGTTCAGGGTGTACCCCGCCTCTCGCCCGATGATAGCTGGGATAGGCTCCAGGCCCCCGAAAGAGATAGCCGGGTATAGAAAATGAATGAATGAATAATACTATGTTAATGTAATATATAATTAAATATAATATAATATGTTAATATAATAAATAATTAAATATAATATCTGTTAAAATAATAAATAATTAAATATAATATCTGTTAAAATAATATATAATGAAATATAATATAATACTATGTTAATATAATATATATTTAAGTATAATATATTTTGTTGATATAATAAATAATTAAATAATATATAATATGTTACTATATAATTAAGTATCATATAATATTTTAATGATGTTATAACAGAGTGATAGATCACGGTCACATGACCCCCCCCAGCTCTGAGGTGATTAAGTTTAGATGAAGATCCAGGACGTGGTTCCTGTTTCCTCTCCAGTGCCTCTTGATTCAGAGGATGTGGCATGAATCATTCAGCAGCGTTGTGAACATGCCGCCCTCAGATGATGTCACCTCGTTGGTTCAGATGAGCTGTCGCAGCTCTTGGTTCAGATGATGTCACGCGTTGGTTCAGATGATGTCAGTTGGACAGCCCGTCTGCACACATGGAGCTGCTCTGAAGGAAACTGCTGGACCTGGCTGTTGGTGCACGCCCAGCCTCTGCCGTCAGTCATCTCTGTCAGGTTTCTTCTAGAAGCTTCTCAAAGCCTGGGCTTCATCAGAGGCCATCCGTCTGTCCAGTACGACTGCATTTAACTTTTTTAATCACCTGTAATCTCAAACTTCTGATGATCAACTCAAACTCCCAAAGTTTAGAATCGGCTCCTGCTGTTCATCCACAGGCTGCTGAAGTTCATGTCCTCAAATCTCAGAAACAGCCCCTGAGCTCACAGCTCATTCCAGTCAGAGTGAACCAGAGGAGGTTAAACATTAAACAAACATGGCTGCTGTGGCGAGAGAGCAACCAGAGCGGCCCACTTACAGTCTGCAGACTCTCTCTCCTATCGCCTGTCCACAGTCTGTCTGTGCCCGTCAACAATGATCTATAAAAAACATTGAAATTAACATTTATATATGATTATTGTGCCATTTGTCTTTGTTTTGGTTCTGTTTTGATTTTAAACAAAGGCAGCTTCATTTCCTGTCAGAGTTACCCTGCTCTTATTTTTGAGGGGAAAGAAAAGGAAGTTGTGTCGATAGCTTGACCACAGAAACGGAGAAAACTGTAACTGACCACAGTGAGGAAGAGCCGAGCAGTGAAGATCCAGTGAGGAAGAGCCGAGCAGTGAAGATCCAGTGAGGAAGAGCCGAGCAGTGAAGATCCACGTTGAGGAAGAGCCAAGCAGTGAAGATCCAGTGAGGAAGAGCCGAGCAGTGAAGATCCAGTGAAGATCCAGTGAGGAAGAGCCGAGCAGTGAAGATCCAGTGAGGAAGAGCCGAGCAGTGAAGATCCACGTTGAGGAAGAGCCGAGCAGTGAAGATCCAGTGAGGAAGAGCCGAGCAGTGAAGATCCACGTTGAGGAAGAGCCGAGCAGTGAAGATCCACGTTGAGGAAGAGCCGAGCAGTGAAGATCCAGTGAGGAAGAGCCGAGCAGTGAAGATCCATGTTGAGGAAGAGCCGAGCAGTGAGATCCACATTGAGGAAGAGCCGAGCAGTAAAGATCCAGTGAGGAAGAGCCGAGCAGTGAAGATCCAGTGAGGAAGAGCCGAGCAGTGAAGATCCACTTTGGTTTAGATGATGTCATCCGGTTCAGATGATGTCATACAGTGAAGATCCACTTTGAGGAAGAGCCGAGCAGTGAAGATCCACGTTAAGGAAGAGCCGAGCAGTGAAGATCCACATTGAGGAAGAGCCGAGCAGTGAAGATCCAGTGAGGATGAGCCAAGCAGTTCCACGGTGACATTTCAGACACTGCTTGAGGACGTGCGTCTCTTCACCTTCGTCACCACATCGCTCAGGACGATTCCCGATGATCATGACAGCTTTTTTCTTTGTGTGAGCTTTGCTGAGCCCTTTTCACTCTTTATGGAGCACCATAAGCTTTTTCACACCCGCTGATGTTGGACCATTTCTCTTCAACATTAGCCACTGTCCGCCCCTCTGAGGCCTTATTTACAGCCGGTTCAGATGATGTCATATCGTAGGTTCAGATGATGTCATAACTCTGAAATTTCCCAGTGTAAATCTCAGAGTTCTGACCTGAAAACATTCCAGGCAAATTATGACTTTGGTTTGAAATGAAGGAATTTTGGTAAACAAACCAACATGGCAGCCGTATAAGATCAATGCTTTATCAACTGGCTCATCTGAGTGAAACAGAAGCAGAGAAACAGCGCACAAGGTAACAGGAACTTATACTTTACAGTGTTTGTCTTTATTTAGAAGCGGCAATTTTGTCTAGGCAGTGATGCGACATCACAAGTTTTAACTCAGAAAACATCGATCTGGTATGAGTTTGACTGCCGTTCCAGCACACTTTCACGAGTAACAGGTTACGTGGAATGCATCATTATTTACAGCATCAGTGGTTATGATGATGTCATAACATAGGTTCAATGGTGTCATTTCGTTGGTTCAGATGATGTCGTTATGTTTGTTAAGATGATGTCATAACGTTGGTTCAGATGATGTCAAGTTAGTTCAGATGATGTGATTTCGTTGGTTCAGATGATGTCATTATGTTTGTTAAGATGATATCAATGTTGGTTCAAATGATGTCATGTTGGTTCAGATGATGTCATAACGCTGGTTCAGATGATGTCATTACGTTGGTTCAGATGATGTCATTACGTTGGTTCAGATGATGTCATAACGTTGGTTCAGATGATGTCATAACGTTGGATCAGATGATGTCATAACGTTTGTTAGGATGATGTCATATGGTTCAGATGATGTCATAACGTTTGTTCAGATGATGTCATAACGTTGGTTCAGATGATGTCATAACGTTTGATAGGATGATGTCATAACGTTTGTTAAGATGATGTCATATCGTTGGTTCAGATGATGTCATAATGGTTCAGATGATGTCATAACGTTGGTTCAGATGATGTCTTATCGTTGGTTCAGATGATGTCATTACGTTGGTTCAGATGATGTCATTACGTATGTTAAGATGATGTCATAAGGTTGGTTCAGATGATGTCATATCGTTGGTTCAGATGATGTCATTACGTTGGTTCAGATGATGTCATAACGTTTGTTAAGATGATGTCATAACGGTTCAGATGATGTCATAACGTTTGTTAAGATGATGTCATATCGTTGGTTCAGATGATGTCATTACGTTGGTTCAGATGATGTCTTATCGTTGGTTCAGATGATGTCATATCGTTGGTTCAGATGATGACATAACGTTTGTTAAGATGATGTCATATCGTTGGTTCAGATGATGTCATAACGTTGGTTCAGATGATGTCATTCCGTTGTTTCAGATGATGTCATTATGTCGGTTCAGATGATGTCATTATGTCGGTTCAGATGATGTCATAACGTTGGTTCAGATGATGTCATATCGTTGGTTCAGATGATGTCATTACGTTGGTTCAGACGATGTCATAACGTTTGTTAAGATGATGTCATAACGGTTCAGATGATGTCATAACATTGGTTCAGATGATGTCATAACGTTGGTTCAGATGATGTCTTAAACGTTGGTTCAGCTGATATATTGTTGGTTCAGATGATGTCATTATGTTGGTTCAGATGATGTCATAACATTTGTTAAGATGATGTCATAACGGTTCAGATGATGTCATAACGTTGGTTCAGATGATGTCATTCCATTGGTTCAGATGATGTCATAATGTTTGTTAAGATGACGTCATAACGTTGGTTCAGATAATATCATAACGTTGGTTCAGACGATGTCATAACGTTTGTTAAGATGATGTCATAACGGTTCAGATGATGTCATAACATTGGTTCAGATGATGTCATAACGTTGGTTCAGATGATGTCGTAACGGTTCAGATGATGTCATATCGTTGGTTCAGATGATGTCATAACGTAGGTTCAGTTGATGTCATATCGTTGGTTCAGATGATGTCATATCGTTGGTTCAGATGATGTCATAACGTTGGTTCAGATGATGTCATAACATTGGTTCAGATGATGTCATAATGTAGGTTCAGATGATGTCATAACATTGGTTCAGATGATGTCATAACGTAGGTTCAGATGATGACATAACGTTTGTTAAGATGATGTCATAACGTTGGTTCAGATGATGTCATAACGTAGGTTCAGATGATGTCATATCGTTGGTTCAGATGATGTCATAACGGTTCAGATGATGTCATAACGTAGGTTCAGATGATGTCATGACGTTGGCTCAGATGATGTCATAATGTAGGTTCAGATGATGTCATAACATTGGTTCAGATGATATATCGTTGGTTCAGATGATGTCATAACGGTTCAGATGATGTCATAACGTTGGTTCAGATGATGTCATAACGTTTGTTAAGATGATGTCATATCGTTGGTTCAGATGATGTCATAACGTTGGTTCAGATGATGTCATAACGTAGGTTCAGATGATGTCATAACGTTGGTACAGATGATGTCATATCGTTGGTTCAGATGATGTCATGTTAGTTCAGATGATGTGATTTCGTTGGTTCAGATGATGTCATAACGTTGGTTCAGATGATGTCATATCGTTGGTTCAGATGATGTCATAACGTTGGTTCAGATGATGTCATATCGTTGGTTCAGATGATGTCATAACGTTGGTTCAGATGATGTCATAACGTTGGTTCAGATGATGTCATATCGTTGGTTCAGATGATGTCATATCGTTGGTTCAGATGATGTCATAACGTTGGTTCAGATGATGTCATATCGTTGGTTCAGATGATGTCATATCGTTGGTTCAGATGATGTCATAACGTAGGTTCAGATGATGTCATAACGTTGGTTCAGATGAATGGATCTCCTGTGAGCTCCTCACAGCTGTAGCACATTGCTTTTGTTAGCACCTCGGTGGAGCAAAGTTGAACCTGATACTTTGTGTGCATGTGCATGTGTATGTTCGTTTGTGTGCATGTGTATGTGCGTGTGCATGACCTTGTGTGTGCATGTGTATTTGCGTGTGCACGAACATGTGTGTGTATGTGTATGTGCATGTGTATGAACGTGTGTGTAATGTGAATGTGCATGTGTATGAACGTGTGTGTCCATGTGTATGTGCATGTGCATGAACGTGTGTGTCCATGTGTATGTGCATATGCATGAACATGTGTGTGCATGTGTAACTGCGTGTGCATGAACGTGTGTGTCCATGTGGATGTGCATGTGCTTGATTGTATGTGCATGATTGTGTGTGCATGTGTATGTGCGTATGCATCCATGTGTGTGTGGGTGTGTACGTGCATATGCATGAACGTGTGTGTGCGTGTGTGTGCGTGCACGTGTGTGTGTGTATGTGTATGTGTGTGTGTGCATGCACGTGTGTGTGTGCCCTAAAGTGCTGAAGCAGCTCCTTGCCTTTATGGGATTGTCTCATCTCTTGGAGTGACTGTATGGATTGAATATTGACGTTCCTGCCAACTGCTGAAACAAGATGACAAGGATGGGGGGGGGGGTGAACATGCACACCTGGACCCCCCCCCCCCCCACACACACACACACTCACACTCACACATCTCCTTTGTTTAAATGACCACTGCTCTTAAAGGGACAGTACAGATTTTCATCCATTTGAAATCATTCACTCTGGCTAATATTCAGGCTAATGGTCAAGCTAATATTCAGGCTAATGGTCAAGCTAATGGTCAAGCTAATATTCAGGCTAATATTCAAGCTTATGGTCAAGCTAATATTCAGGCTTATGGTCAAGCTAATATTCAGGCTAATGGTCAAGCTAATATTCAGGCTAATGGTCAAGCTAATATTCAGGCTAATATTCAAGCTTATGGTCAGACTAATGGTCAAGCTAATGGTCAAGCTAATATTCAGGCTGATGGTCAAGCTAATATTCAGGCTAATGGTCAAGCTAATATTCAGGCTAATGGTCAAGCTAATATTCAGGCTAATATTCAGGCTAATGGTCAAGCTAATATTCAGGCTAATGGTCAAGCTAATATTCAGGCTAATGGTCAAGCTAATGGTCAAGCTAATATTCAGGCTAATATTCAAGCTTATGGTCAAGCTAATATTCAGGCTTATGGTCAAGCTAATATTCAGGCTAATGGTCAAGCTAATATTCAGGCTTATGGTCAAGCTAATATTCAGGCTAATGGTCAAGCTAATATTCAGGCTAATATTCAGGCTTATGTTCAAGCTAATATTCAGGCTTACGGTCAAGCTAATATTCATTCTAATGGTCAAGCTAATATTCAGGCTTACGGTCAAGCTAATATTCATTCTAATGGTCAAGCTAATATTCAGGCTTACGGTCAAGCTAATATTCATTCTAATGGTCAAGCTAATATTCATTCTAATGGTCAAGCTAATATTCATTCTAATGGTCAAGCTAATATTCATTCTAATGGTCAAGCTAATATTCAGGCTTACGGTCAAGCTAATATTCATTCTAATGGTCAAGCTAATATTCCAGCTGATATTCAGACTAATATTCAGAAAAATGAGTCCTTGAAATCACGTTTTACTGTTCTTTGCTGATGACTTTAAGGCTCTTACTGTCGCTTTGAGCTCTGTGAAGCTCTGTGAATGGTTGTATGTGCCAGTGTTGTTCCTTACGTAAAGTTTTCCAGCCTCACGCTGTTGTGATCTGTTTTTAATCTTTAGCAGTCTGGACCTGGACCAGTCCTGGTGGTCCAGACTGTCTTTGAAAAGCAGAGTAAGGTGAGCCTCTTTAAGAGATAAGAACAACGACAAGGGCCGTGCTGAGGGCAGACATGAGGAAGAGGAGGAGGGTTCTGTATTTCTGGTGTCATATTTATTATTTTTGAACTTTTGTTTGTCAATAAACAAAAACAGATTAATAAGCAAAAACAGATCAATAAACAAAAACAGATCAGTAAACATCAGCAGAGGTCTCAGGTCCTGAAGTCCTCTGCTGCCCACCTGTCCAGGTAAGCTCAATGCCACACCCTCTCTACTCATGGATAAGGGGTTGGTCTCCTCCCCCATCTCCCCTCCGACGGCAGGCAGCTTGAGAGGCAACACCTGTTTTAATGGAAGCGGCTGTACTCTAATGTTTACTCTGGCTGCAGATATTCTTGGACATGTTCCTTTCATTGCAGCTGTGTATTGGCTGAACAAACACCCTGCCCAAGGAAGGGAGTGTCTTCCACCTGGGAAGGGGCGTGTCTCCACCTGGAAAGGGACGTGTCTCCCACCTGGAAAGGGGAGTGTACATACACCATCATGGACGTGGTATCCTCCTGAAGAGACAAAGGACATTCCAGACTGTAACCAGAGCAAAGGACTAAGGACAGCATCTGTGAGGGTATGGGGTGGTGTTAGTGCCCATGGCATGGGTAACCTGCACACCTGTGAAGGCTCCATTAATGCTGAAAGGTACATACACGTTTAGGAGCAACATGCTGCAGTCCACGCCTGTCTCCGCTGAACAGGGACTAGACTGACCTGCTGCAGTCCACGCCTGCCTCGGACTAGACTGACCTGCTGCAGTCCACGCCTGTCTCTACTGAACAGGGACTAGACTGACCTGCTGCAGTCCATGCCTGTCTCTACTGAACAGGGACTAGACTGACCTGCTGCAGTCCACGCCTGTCTCTACTGAACAGGGACTGGACTGACCTGCTGCAGTCCACGCCTGCCTCCACTGAACAGGGACTGGACCGACCTGCTGCAGTCCACGCCTGCCTCCACTGAACAGGGACTAGACCGACCTGCTGCAGTCCACGCCTGTCTCCACTGAACAGGGACTAGACCGACCTGCTGCAGTCCACGCCTGCCTCCACTGAACAGGGACTAGACCGACCTGCTGCAGTCCACGCCTGTCTCTACTGAACAGGGACTAGACCGACCTGCTGCAGTCGACGCCTGCCTCCACTGAACAGGGACTAGAATGACCTGCTGCAGTCCACGCCTGCCTCCACTGAGGTACTAACGAACAAGACGAGGAAGACAAGTGAACTTTCAAAGTAAAACAGGATGCCCACGACAGGGCACGAAACGTGAACACACTATAGGTAACTTTACTAAACACAGAAAACAGAATCGTGAGATAGTATAATCATCAGCTAACAACCATAACAACATAACAAACCATAACACTGGGACTGTTATGCCCATGTGCAGAGGACAATGTTGTTTAAATTGAGACCAGACAATGGTTACTGAGCGCCAGGAGGAGCCTGGCCTGGTCTAGTGTGAGTATAGAATTATTGATATGATGTTAGCTCTGATTTGATTATTTAATTGATTTCAACACGGATGTGATGTTAAAATATTTGTCTGATGTACTGTGCCAAGGTCAAGGAGGAGGGAAGGTAAATGTAGAGATGCCTGGTGGTCATCTCTTCCTCAAACAAACTCTTTTTATGTCAATAAGTAAAAAACTCTTCCTTGAAAACAGCAGTTCAGTTTCAGTTTTTTAAAGAACACCATCATTCATTAATGTGTGCTGCTTGCATGTATTTTTTAAGGTGACCCATTACTGGATTCCCTGGTGCTTCTGCTCTGAACAAAGAAAAGCCCATGAATACATGGATGAACATCAGATTAGACTGTCGAAGAAACAGAGACGGTGATGCTGGAGGAAGAGCTCTAACATAGCTCTAATGGAGTGTGAAGCTAGAGGAAGAGCTCTCAAACAGCTGTGATTGTTATGAAGCTGGAGGAAGAGCTCTATGCTCCAGTGATTGAAGAGTTCTGTCTGTTTCTCTACAACAATATGAAAATAAATCTGCGGTTCCAATTTGTCTGAAATTGAATTGTATCGATTTGCATCTTCATTTGTTTTGCTTCCTCGTTTCTTTAAATTTTTTTTTTTTTTTTTCTTTTAAGCTGTTTGGACTTTTTGTCTACAGCCTTAATGCCAACAAAACTCTCGATCTTATTATATCATTTAATATTATTTCTGCTCTGATCTTTGGGGCTGAATCTGATCTTGGAGTCCCTGCAGACCCACAGAGGTGCAGATCTAGTATCAGGCCTCCCTCTCTCTGAATGTTGGGCTCTTTAGTTTGATTGTTCTCTGATGTTTTATTCATTATTTCTGAGCTCAGTCCCTACATCACTTTAACAGAGAGCCCCACGCCTGCATTAAACATTGAGCAGACCCCCGATGGTTTGATAAAGCATTATAAATTACAGGCATAAATAAAATCTCCAGAGGCGACTGTGCTGCATCAGCAGAAGCTGTCTCTTCTCATTCCTAAAAACTCTGCTCACTCTTTTCTCCTCCACTGGATCTGAACATCGTTCCTCAGGCTGCAGGACTCCAGGCCAACAGGTTCACTGCTGAGGGCTTAGGCTGCTTCTTCCTCTTTGTTTTAATCATCAACCAGGAAGTCATCCTGCTGTCCCCGCTCTAAGCCCAAATCAGGATGGAAATATGAAGATGTTCAGGTGGTCCAGGCTGTGGTCCAGATTGTGGTCCAGGCTGTGGTCCAGATTGTGGTCCAGGCTATGGTCCAGACTGTGGTCCAGGCTGTGGTCCAGACTGTGGCCCAGGCTGTGGTCCAGGCTGTGGTCCAGGCTGTGGTCTAGGCTGTGGTCCAGACTGTGGTCCAGACTGTGAGCCAAACTGTGGTCCAGGCTGTGAGCCAAACTGTGGTCCAGGCTGTGGTCCAGACTGTGGTCCAGGCTGTGAGCCAGACTGTGGTCCAGACTGTGAGCCAAACTGTGGTCCAGGCTGTGGTCCAGACTGTGGTCCAGGCTGTGAGCCAAACTGTAGTCCAGACTGTGAGCCATACTGTGGTCCAGACTGTGGGCCAAACTGTGGTCCAGGCTGTGGTTCAGGCTGTGGTCCAGCCTGTGAGCCAGACTGTAGTCCAGACTGTGAGCCATACTGTGGTCCAGACTGTGAGCCAAACTGTGGTCCAGGCTATGGTCCAGGCTGTGGTCCAGACTGTGGTTCAGGCTGTGGTCCAGGCTGTGGTCCAGACTGTGGTCCAGGCTGTGGTCCAGACTATAACCCTTTGGGCGTTTTCACATTAGGTCCACTTGATTCGAACCGTGCTGCGGCGCGGTTTGCCATGGGTTCGCCCTCCTCCCCCTCCCCCGTTGGCTTGCATTCACATTTGCAACATCGAACCGTGCCCGGACCCACTTGTGTATTTACTCAGTTTGAAACAGCAAGGGGCGATATGCACGTAACTGGTTACCAAAACTGCTACGGAGGAGAAAGAAGAAGAGGCTACCTTGGTAACCCTAAACCAGGTGAGACAAACCAGTTAGACAAACTAGATGCCTGTTTAAAGGACATCAGATCCTGGATGGCCAGAAATTTTCTTCTTCTTAACTCAGACAAGACAGATTATTGTGCTGGGCCCTCGACACCTTAGAGAATCCTTTTCTAGTGATTTAACTGCCATAGATGGCATTAGCCTGGCACCAAGCGCAACTGTTAGAAATCTAGGAGTGCTATTTGATCAGGATTTATCCTTTAACTCCCACATAAAGCAAATTTCAAAAACAGCCTTTTTTCATCTTCGTAGCATCGCTAAAATCAGGCCTATCCTGTCCCAGAGCGATGCTGAAAAGCTAGTCCATGCTTTTGTTACCTCTAGACTGGACTATTGTAATTCTCTGCTTTCAGGCTGTCCCAGCAAGTCTGGCACAATGGGCTCTATCACTCTCTCTCTCTCTCTCTCTCTCTCTCTCTCTCTCTCTCTCTCTCTCAGCATCTGCTTTTGCCCCTTTTGTTTGCTCCTGTACTCGTCTCTGGCTCTTGTCTTGTAGTTGGCCTGGGATCCTTGGTGTAGCCTGCCTGCTGCTGTGGAGTCATGAAGCCTCAAAACTACAATTATAAACATGACACATAGTTGACCATTTTATTAGGAACACTCCATTCCCATTATCATTATAGCTATTTATACAGATACTAGCATGATCTCCATATCCATGATCGATACATCTACAGTATCTATATTTTACTACCACATAGGCATGAGGTCCCTCTTGAAAATGGGATGTCACATCTCAAGAGGCCTTTAACACATTTATATTTAACGGAGACAAATATGGTTGGGATGCACTTGTGGTCTGGGCACCCATGAGTTCGTCACTACCATAAATTCTTATTTTCAGTAAGAATATCTAAGATTATACTTCTAGAAAATGATCACCACAACCATTCAGACATGAGGACCCTCCTGAAAATGAGATGTAGCATCTCAAGAGGCTACCCTCTAATAAATCAGACGAGAGGTTGATGGTACATGAACCTGTCCCTAATTTCAGTTCTTATTCTAGTCCACTTGTCTCCTCTTACCTCCCTTCCTTCACCCTCACACCAACACAGCATGGTGTGGATTTGCTGTTCATCATGAGACTGGGATCCACATTCAAGATTTCCTGCTGCTTAACAGAAGGTTTTTTCTTGAGCCATGATGGAGGGATCCATGATTGGCTATATGGATTCATGTTGGTGTTGGATGTATATATTTGTATATATATGTATATGTGTATTTTATATGTATATATGTATCTATGCATATATGTGTATCCATAAAATGAAGAGCTTTATGCTCTATTGTAAAGTGTCTTGAGATAACACTTGTTATGAATTGGCGCTATACAAATAAAGATTGATTGATTGATTGATTGATTGGTAACCATTTCCTACACCAGACAACCAATGTTTACGTTTCGCTCTCTTCTACATTTTCCTTCAAATGTGTTTTTTTATCGTGTGTGAGACGGCATCAGTGACCTTCTGGACCCTCGTAAATCATCATCATCCTCAACCAGAATAAACAAATTGACAAATTGAGTAAGCAAAAGATTCAACCGCGGGATTAACAGGAAGTAATGCATCAAAAGTAGATCGGTTCGGACCACTTTGTTTCACACCAGTGAAACCGCACCAAATGCAGGGAGATGGAGCGGATCGAGACCACCCCTTCATGAAGGTCTCAGACCGGCTGATTTGGTGAACACCAAAGTGTGGTGGTTGCATTCACATTGACACTAACGTACCAAACCCTGGGCCAAAACTTCTTTGGTGTGAACTAAATGTGGTTGGTGAGAAAACACCCTTAGACTGTAACCCTGTGACTGTGCAATCCTCTCTGGTCCGATCACAGTTGCTGCACTCCTGTCAGCCCTCGCCCCGCGCTCACTCCGCCTCCGCCGGGCGCTACTCCTCCGTCTCGGCGCCACTCTGCTCCGCCAGTCGCTCACTCCGTTGCGGTCGCTCACTCTGCTCCGTCAGTCGCTGCACTCCGCTCCGTCGGTCGCTCACTCCGCTCCGTCGGTCGCTTACTCCGCTCCTCGCCCACTCCGCTCCGTCAGTTGCTTCACTCCGCTCCGTCGGTCGCTGCACTCCACTCCGTCAGGCGCTCACTCCGCTCCGTCAGTTGCTTCACTCCGCTCCGTCAGTCGATCACTCCGCTCCGTCGGTCGCTGCACTCCGCTCCGTCAGTCGCTGCACTCCGCTCCGTCAGGTGCTCACTCCGCTCCGTCAGGCGGCAGCTGGCCCTGACGTTGGGACTCTGTGCCAGTGGAGTGCTGTCAGCTCATTAGATTAATGATGAGTGTCAGGCTGCAGCCTGAAGGAGCCTCAGTGGAGGAACCATCCATGCATCCTCGTGGAGTCCCATTAGAGAGAGAGAGAGAGGAAACATGGAGGCACGAGATGTTCTTTCCTCACAGTGTCTCATAAAGATGTCAGCTGATCTGGAAACACTCGGTCACATGGAGCTGAGGCTCTGAAGCTGCTGGTCTTCAGTCTTTACTCAGACTCAGGTGTCACCATGACAGAGCTCATCAGGGACCAGGATGTTCCCATCAGCCTCTTCACAAACAGACACTCAGTGACCTCTGACCTCAGGCCTGGATGTCCATCATCATGTTTGTTGACGTCTCAGAATGTTAACGAATATTTTAAACCAGTGAGAAAAGAGAGCAGCTCTACGTTCTGATGATCTAGAATCAGACTCAGTGTCTAAAGCCAAGTACTATTGAACATCCAAGGAATTGACTTATTGAAGTCAATATTTAATTAGAATAAGAATAAAAATAAGGGTCAGGGGGAATAAACTAAGTGTAAAAATGGGTAGAATAGTGCAAACTGTTTTAGGAATATATAAAAAATATGTAAAATATACAAAAGGGGCAAAAAGATTGAAAACACAACCCAACAGTCTATCCAAAAGGTGAAGGAGCTGTGCAGAGAAGGACTGAAGATTTTAACAGTATAAATATGGCATAAACATAGATATCAAGGTTGAATAAGCATTGTAGTCCCTCAAATAAATGCAGATGTTTTAAAGCCAAATAAATATTTCAGAATTGTGTTTGTAAAGGAGCTTGTTTTGACAACAATGATGGAGCCACCGTGACAGACACAGGCTTTCAGCTGTTTCCATGTAAGCACTAATTATCACATCTATTTATTACCATGATCGTTATTACATCTAACATTATCACATCTATTTATTACCATGATCATTGTTACATCTAACATTATCACATCTATGTATTATCATGATCATTATCACATCTAACATTATCACATCTATTTATTACCATGATCATTATCACATCTAACATTATCACATCTATTTATTACCATGATCATTATCACATCTAACATTATCACATCTATTTATTACCATGATCGTTATTACATCTAACATTATCACATCTATTTATTACCATGATCATTATCACATCTAACATTATCACATCTATGTATTATCATGATCATTATCACATCTAACTGATTATCACATCGTAGACTGTGTGACTGTTACCTAAACACCAAACCTGAGCGTTAAAAGAGGCGTCCAATCAGGCGCTGACAGGTCGAAAGAATATCAGCTGTTTTATGATCTTTTAGAGTTTAAAGCTAGGGTGGGTATTTTTGGAAAGCTAGCATGAATTTGAATGAAGCGTCTCCTCAGGTCTCCACAGGAGCTTCAGTCTTAACTCAATGTTAGCGTTGAAAACAGCTGCCCCTGATCACCTTTGTTCTCTCTCTGTCTGAGAGTCAGTCCAGCCCTGCTCTGCATCATGTTGTCAACAACTCTGCGTTCATTCAAGTATCGTCCCTCCCCAGTTTTTGTGTTTTGGGGACAAAGAGTAAACCAGAGAGTGTCAGATATGCAGCTCCAGGTGTCAGTGCTGGTCTAAGCTGGTTCCTGCTGCAGCTTTAATCAGGTCAGGCTAATAAGTTTGAGTCCCTGACGTGCTCGTCTCTCCTGAAGAAGACCTTCATGAATAATTTGAGGAAGGCTGAGAGGGGGCAGGCCGGAGCAGACGGGCTTTTGAAGTTTGTCTGTTTCATAAGATGGAAAATAAAGTCAGCGGGGGGGGGGATCTGTGCTGAAGACAAACGCCCTGACTGGAACTAACACACACACACATACACCCACATACACACACACACACACACACACACACATACACACACATACACACACACGCACACACTGTGTGAATCTTGGTCAAACTGACAGCAGATCAGAGGTGGATCATCATGATGTTTTCGATCAGACAGTCCTCAGCTCTGGACTTCATTGAGCCCCCCATCATCCCTGTCCTCCATGTTGTCTGATTGTTGTCTGATGTTGTCTGATGTTGTCCGATAGTTGTCCGATTCTTGTCCGATTGTTTGGTTTATTGTACGGATCGATGAGCATGTTCATGTTTCCTCAGCCTGTAGTAGTTAAAGAGCTGGATGCAGAACACTTTGTTCAATCACACGATCTGCAGTAAAGAGAAGACCTGCCGTCTCTTAGACAAGGGAGGAGACAAGGGAGTAGGAAATGAGGGAGAAGACGAGGGAGGAGGAGACAAGGGAGGAGGAGACAAGGGAGGAGACGAGGGAGGAGGAGACGAGGGAGGAGGAAACGAGGGAGGAGGAACTGGACAAAATGTCCTAGAAGGACCCAAACCCTCACCCTAAGGGTCCCTGCTGGTAATGGACCATTAGAGCCCCCCCCCCCCACACACACACACACACACACTGGTGCAGCTGCTCCTCCTCACTGGGTCTGAGTGCTCCCCTTCCACCCTCTGATGCTGCCCATGGAGACAGCCTGGGGTCATTATTCCCTCTCTCTGTCCCGTCAGCCCAGTTTCAGCATTTACTGTGATGTTTCACCTGCACTTGGAGACAGAGTGATCCCCCCTCTGTTCTGTCTGCAGAGGTGTGATGTTGGAGAGAGGCACATTGACTCAGCGGGGGGGGTTTTGTTCATCAGGTGATGCTGTTGAACAGACTGCAGGGTCCTGAGATGGATGCAGTCAGAGCTTCAGTGCGCCATCACAGCCCCCATCACCACATGAGTCATGCTGCACTACAGCGCTGCGTGGTGTCTCCTGCTTCCACGTAATGAGGAGCTGTTATGGGGGGGGGTACATGAAAGCGTCAGCGTGTTTTTACTGCATTAATTTCTCTTTGAAGGGTGTAAAAATAACGTCAAGCCACTTTTTACACCCTTCAAAGGAAATCTCACACTCTGAGATTTCAGCAGCCCCCCCGAGACAAATCAAGTCGTGGAGTGGACAAACAACTCTGCCGTCAGCTCCAGTCAGCGTCAAATAATCATCTCCACAATCACACCCAGCCCGGCGTGGCTGCTTCATGTGTGCACGCTAACACAGGCTGAGTCTTCATGGGGAGTCTGTCACATCAGTCAGCCTCCACAGCCTTCAATTATTCACGTCCTCTTCAGTTCAGGAGCACGTCAGTCCCAAACGAGCAGGAAGCATCAGTCGGTCTGCACTGCATCCTCTCTCCTCCAGGTTAGCTCTGACACTGAGGGCTGTGCGACATCCTCAGCAGCATGTCTGCATCTCAGCTCCATGAGCGAAGACCCTGGACCTGCTGACCCACAGAGGAGGACGGTCGAGCTGATGGACGTCTTCTTCTCTGAGGCTAAATAGTTTCATCAATCCGTCTGTTTTTATAAAGAACAATTCATAGCATATTATCTCAAGGCACTTTACCACAGAGCAGGCTGAATTATAGATTAATTATAGATTCTTATATACAAAAACACAAATACATAACGAACATATTTGTATAAGTCCATGGAGAGACAAAGGGACTAAAAACACATCTGTCTCTGCTGAATATAAACTCAGTCAATCTTTATTTATCTTTATTTACATAGGAATATAGACTCAGTCAATCTTTATTTATCTTTATTTACATAGGAATATAGACTCAGTCAATCTTTATTTATCTTTATTTACATAGGAATATAAACTCAGTCAATCTTTATTTATCTTTATTTATATAGCACCACATTTGCTGAATATAAATGTATTAAAGCTAAGCCCCTTGAGATGTGGCATCTCATTTTCAAGAGGGTGCTCATGTCTACATGGATGTAAAGATGGTTACTATGTGTGATCAGACACACTCAGTAAGGACACACAGGGTCTCAGTTTCTAACCAAAATCCAGTCATTCAGTGTTTCCCCCCAGCTTTTCCTTAATTGCACACTTCAACCAGCATTCAGTCAAAGCGGGAATTACCACCCACACCTGACCTGATAAAGGCAGGGAACATTACCTGGCTCGTTATATTAGACCATGTCCAGGACTTTTTATTTATTTATTTTTTGTTTTACTAACGATAGTCCCTGAAGCAGTTATATTGGATATAACAGCAGTTAGCTCAGTTCAAGCGGAGCTGCAGTGAGTCTGAAGGACTGTGGATGTGGGGATAATGTCCTGGTCTCTGTTGAGCCATGAAGAATCACCGCTCACAGAAAACAAGGCTGCTGTACCCTTGATACATTTTTAATGAGCCGTCTCTGCTCGAGCTATTTCAGGAAAATCAACAGCACTGTTCAGAGTGACAGCCTAACAAGGTTAAACTTTGGCCTGGATAAGACTAACAGGGTTAAACTTTAGCCTGGATAAGTCTTACAGGGTTAAACTTTAGCCTGGATAAGTCTAACAGGGTTAAACTTTAGCCTGGATCAGCCTAACAAGGTTAAGCTTTAGCCTGGATCAGCCTAACAAGGTTAAACTTTAGCCTGGATCAGTCTAACAGGGTTAAACTTTAGCCTGGATAAGTCTTACAGGGTTAAACTTTAGCCTGGATAAGTCTAACAGGGTTCAACTTTAGCCTGGATCAGTCTAACAAGGTTAAGCTTTAGCCTGGATCAGCCTAACAAGGTTAAACTTTAGCCTGGATCAGTCTAACAAGGTTAAACTTTAGCCTGGATCAGTCTAACAAGGTTGAACTTTAGCCTGGATCAGTCTAACAGGGTTAAACTATAGCCTGGATCAGTCTAACAGGGTCAAACTTTAGCCTGGCTCAGGGCTGGTCTCCCTCAGTGTCACAAAATTTGCTCCCCTCCTGTAATTGGTCGATTCTCTCAGAGTGTCCATCCACTGTTGGTCAGTTTGGTCCAGGTAAGGACTTCCTGTCCTGTCCTCAGGTGTGCTGTTGTTCTTTAACCCATTTATGCCCAATTTTTTTTCTGAGTTGTAAGGCATATAAATTTATCAGTTGAATCCCTCTGAATCATGTTATGTATTTCTTTTTTCCATTTCGTACTTTGTTTAAAAAAAAATAGCATTTTTATGACTGGCAACAATTGTTGCCGGTAGTCACATAGCTTGTATCTAGGTCACTGTGTTAAAGTCCTGCAGCATGGCCAGGACCTCTGTTATAGAGTACTGCAGGAAAGGACAACATACATAATAAATTTGTATTTTGGCCTGTTATTTTATGAAAAGTGTTTGTGTGGGGGTGGGGGGTTGGGGGGGCTTGTAGGCGTGGCCATTGGCCGTGATAAGTACTTGTGTGTCAAAAAAGGTGCACCTCCAAGTCCACATAGATATTTTTTTACCTCAGTGAAACTCGAAGGAATTCAGAGAACTTATAAAATAAAAATAAATACTAAGTCAAAATAATGAGAAATAAAATCACACTTATGAGAAATAAAGTCATATGTATGAGATAACAAAGTCATAATTATGAGATAAAAAAGTCATATTAATGAGATAAAAGTTATAATTTGAAATTAAAAAGTCATAATTACGAGAAAAAAGTCAAAATTATGGGATAAAAAGTCATAATAATGAGATGAGAAAGTCATAATTACGAGATAAAATGTCAATTATGAGATAAAAACTCATTATTATGAGAAAAAACTTCATAATTATGAGATAAAAATTCATTATTATCAGAAAAAAAGTCAAATATATGAGATAACAAAGTCATAATTATGGTAAGGTGTGTTGCTCTCGGATCGGCCATGGACGTGGGGCACATGCACAAATGGTATCTCATAATATAGACTTTTATCTCATTATAATGACTTAGTATTTATCTATTTATTTTTAGTTCCCTGATTTCCTTTTTTTTTTAAAGTTGCGGAAACAGGTTTCCAGACTGATTTTAGTAAACAGAGAAAGATTGCTTCGCAAATAGCAAGAAAATGTATGGTAACGTATCAAAATCCTACAGACACAGGTCTTGAATACCTGTAAATTTATTTAGTTTGGAAGAGTACTCTAAGAGGACTTAAATGCACCAGTGTACCTCATTCTACAATTTGAAATTAGTAAATTATGAGAAATCCTGCAGACAGTGTTTTCCTTTAGTTAGTTACAAGCTATGTGCCCACTGGCAACTTTTGTTGCCACTCACGGAAATAAGCCCATGAACAAAAAAAATATTTATCCCAGGTAAAAAAAAATTAAAAGGTGGAGGGTTACTCAAGAGACTTGAATGATTAAGTAATCATAAATATGTTTTGGGGAACAGCATTATAAATTTATGAAAATGACCTCTTTTCAGGACGAGTTGCATCCTCCATGTCTTCCCAACGCTGAGACTTGAACTGACAGAAACAACAGTAATAAGCATTCATCAGAAATAACAAGCATGAAGCAATAATAGAATAGAGACCAGAGTTCTGTAGAGACCAGAGTCCTGTAGAGACCAGATTCCTGTAGAGACCCAGAGTCCTGTAGAGACCAGAGTCCTGCAGAGACCAGAGTCCTGCAGAGACCAGAGTCCTGTAGAGACCAGAGTCCTGCAGACACCAGAGTCCTGCAGAGACCAGAGTCCTGTAGAGACCAGAGTCCTGTAGAGACACAGAGTCCTGCAGAGACACAGAGTCCTGCAGACACCAGAGTCCTGTAGAGACCAGAGTCCTGCAGAGACCCAGAGTCCTGCAGAGTCCCAGAGTCCTGCAGAGACCCAGAGTCCTGCAGAGACCTCCTCAGTCAGACCACATGGTTCAGGTGATGGTGGAGCACCTGATCCATCGGTTGGTCTTTAGAGGTCCTGCTGTGGTGGTTTTGCTGTCGTCCGGGTGTCATAGCTGCCCCCACACTGATGCTGCACACACCTGTGACTGTCAGACTGAACCGCGGGGTTTGATACCCAAACAGACGTGGTCAGAAACAGTAGAATGGCGCTGATGGTTATTTTGGTTTCCTTTCCAAAGCTGGACTGGGACAGCGATCATTGATCCATGGCCAGACTGGACCAGATGGTCTGGGTCAGGGTCCAGTCCCTCTGCTGGTCTACACTTTGATGCCCTGACTCTGGACTCAGGCAGCCTCCCTCAGTCCTGTGTGGAGCTGAATCCAAATGAGAAAATCAATAATTCATGTTCCTGAGGTCGGTTGGTGCTCTGCTGTCTTCTGGTCTTTTCTTAATAACCCTGTTGTGCATTAATTATCTGATCTGCCTCCTCTTTTTGTGGATCTTCATTTATTATTCTTATTCTTCCGCTGCCAGAGGTTCTTTATTCTGCTGAATTAGTAATGAGCCTCACACTCATGATGATCCGAGTTGAGAAGAGCAGCCGGAAGTTTTCTTTAAACCAACTCAGGAAGAAACAGAGAGGCAAGTCTAAGGTCTGCTGCTGGATCAGCTTCAGGTTAGAACATTCAGGTGAGAACATTCAGGTGAGAACATCCAGGTGAGAACATTCAGGTGAGAACATTCAGGTTAGAACATTCAACATTCAGGTTAGAACAATCAGGTTAGAACATTTAGGTGAGAACATTCAGGTGAGAACAATCAGGTGAGAACATTCAGGCGGGAACATTCAGGTGAGAACATTCAGGTGAGAATATTCAGGTGGGAATATTCAGGTGAGAACATTCAGGTGGAAACATTCAGGTGAGAACATTCAAGTTCGAACAATCAGGTTAGAACATTCAGTCAAGTTAGAACAATCAGGTTAGAACATTCAGGTGAGAACATTCAGGTGGACTTCATGGCTGCCCACCTTCAGGTAAGTCTCTGATCAGCATGGATCAGGTTTTGGTCTCTTAGAGACAGAGCCTCTGTAAACAGTTTTATGCTGATCATGGTTTTGGTCTCTGGTTCCTGATTCACGGGGGCCACAGGTGAGGAGGCGGAGTCTGTGGACCTGCCGATCAGGTGTAAGTTATTTTTCCCGGCTGGCTGGTTTCCAAAAACAAAAAGCTGTTTGGGTTCATTAGTGACACTCGATCAGCCTCAGGTCTGAGTGTCTGTGTGAATGGTGTTGTCTCTCTGTGGTGGCCCTGTGATTGGCCTGAACAGGTCTCTGTCTCACTCTGGGCCCCTGAGGCCCCTGTTAACAAAAACTAATAACAAAGGTGTCGGCCTTAGAAACATGATAAAACTCAAAACATCAGATAATTAGATGTGATATATCAGAAAATCAGATTGATCTTTCTGTCTCACTAAAATATGGCTGTGCGAGGAGGAATATGTCAGTTTAAATGAGTCCACTCCTGAAACGTGGCTGTGCGAGGAGGAATATGTCAGTTTAAATGA
Organism: Scarus forsteni; assembly: GCA_036419115.1. Classification (NCBI taxonomy): domain Eukaryota; kingdom Metazoa; phylum Chordata; class Actinopteri; order Labriformes; family Labridae; genus Scarus; species Scarus forsteni. The sequence goes on along the minus strand of JAZDUH010000130.1, from coordinate 90,060 downwards.
ATCCACTCCTGAAACGTGGCTGTGCGAGGAGGAATGTGTCAGTTTACGTGGCTGTGCGAGGAGGAATATGTCAGTTTAAATGAATCCACTTCTGAAACGTGGCTGTGCGAGAAGGAATGTGTCAGTTTAAATGAATCCACTCCTGAAACGTGGCTGTGCGAGGAGGAATGTGTCAGTTTAAATGAATCCACTCCTCCCTCATTCAAATATTCATATACCACGTGACACAGGCCGTGGTGGTGGTGTAGCAGCTATTTATCATTCCTGTCTCCAAATCAATCACAGACCAAAGGCTAAATATACTTCTTTTGAAAGCCTTACTCTAAATTTATCTCATACTGATTCAAAAACCGGCCAGACAGTCCTGCTTGTGATAATTTACCATCCTCCAGGCCCATACTCTGAATTTATATCAGAATTCTCTGAGTTCGTATCAAACTTGGTCCTTAGCTCTGATAAAATAATCATTGTAGGTGATTTTAATATCCATGTCGACAAAGAGAGTGATAGTCTTAGCTCAGCTTTTATGTCCTTAATAGACTCAGTTGGCTTTATTCAGTCTGTTAGTGAAGCTACACATAATTTCAATCATACTTTTGATTTGGCTCTATCATATGGCCTTGATATTAATGAACTAAAAGTTTTTCCTGAAAGTCCTTTTTTATCCAACAACTCCGTAACTTTTAACATTTTCTTAAAGGATGTTGCTTTTGGTGAGCAGTAGAAATCTGCGATATGGTGCTAATTATAGACCACTATAGGCTAATTTTAAGAGACCATTCCTGCTGCTTTTAACTCAATAAATTAGCCAACGGATAACTGTGATAACTTTAGCCCCTCTCAGCTGTGATGTTAGCTTTAGCCCCTCTCAGCTGTGATATTAGTTTTAGCCCCTCTCAGCTGTGATGTTAGCTTTAGCCCCTCTCAGCTGTGATGTTAGCTTTAGCCCCTCTCAGCTGTGATATTAGTTTTAGCCCCTCTCAGCTGTGATGTTAGCTTTAGCCCCTCTCAGCTGTGATGTTAGCTTTAACCCTTCTCAGCTGGATCAGCTTGTTGATGACTCGGCCAGTCTACTAAGATCCACTTTGGACTCAATTGCTCCACTGAGACAAAAAAGTAATAAACATCAGAAGACAGCTCCTTGGTTTAACTCTGAAACTCGTACACTTAAACAACCCGTAAATTACAGAGAATGTGGCGCTCTGATAAGAGGGAGGAGTTACGTATACTTTGGTGGGAAAGTCATAATAACTACATGGCAGCCTGAAAACATGCTCGAGCTGACTACTACTCCTCACTAATGAAGAAAACAAAAACAACCATAGACACCTTTTCAGCTCTGTAGTTCTGATTCCTCTGACCTCAGCTGTGACGACTTTATGAGCTTAAAAAGGTCAATAAATGAATTGAAATAATTAAAATTAGCAATAAAATAGTATTAAAATGTGCAGGAAAAAGAGACTCAAATAGAAACTCTGAGGCGATTAAATGCTCATTAAAACAAGTAGAATTTTGTCTTCATCAGAGGTTTGAGATAGGCTTAGACACACTGGGCTCTATCCCTCTCTACCTTTAAGGTTAGACTTAAAACATTCCTCTGTGATAAAACCTTCAGTTAGGGACCAGCTCATAGTCCAGAGCTTAGACTCAGAGTTAAGATTCAATAGGCTTAGACTGTCAGGGGGATCTGGCACACTGGGCTCTATCCCTCTCTCTCTCTCTCCCCTTTTGTTTGCTCCTGTACTCATCTCTGGCTCTGGTCTTGTAGGTGGTCTAGGATCCTTGGTGTAGACTTCCTGCTGCTGTGGAGCCACGAAGCCTCAAGAAGTACAATTACAGACATGACACATATGTGGCTATTTCATTAGGAACATTCCATTCCCATTATCATTATAGCTGTTCATGTAGATATTGGCATGATCTCCCTATTGATGCATCTATAGTATCTATTTTTATCCCAGGTCCCTCTGAAAATGGGATGTCACATCTCAAGAGGCCTTTAACACATTTATACTTAACAGAGACAAATATGGTTGGGATGACCTTGTGGTCTGGACACCATGAGTTCATTACTACCATAAATTCTTATTGTCAGTAAGAATATCTATGATTATACTTCTATAAAGTGATCACCACAACCATTCAGACATGAGGACCCTCCTGAAAACCAGATGTAGCATCTCAGGAGGCTAAATCAGATGACAGGTCTATGGTTCATTGATCTGTCTCTAACTTTAGTTCTTACTTTAGTCCACTTGTCTCCTCTTACCTCCCTCCCTTCACCCTCACACCAACACAGCATGGTGTGGATTTGCTGTTCATCATGAGACTGGGATCCACATTCAAGATTTCCTGCTGCTTAACAGAAGGTTTTTTCTTGAGCCATGATGGAGGGATTCATGATTGGCTATATAGATTCATGTTGGTGTTGGATGGATATATTTGTATATATATATGTATATGTGTATTTATATACACTGTGTTTCCAAAAGTATTTGCTCACCCATCCAAATAATCAGAGTCAGGTGTTCCAGTCTCTCCCATGTCCACAGGTGTATAAAATCATCACCTAGGCATGCAGACTGCTTTAACAAACATTAGTGAAAGAATGGGTCGCTCTCAGGAGCTCAGTGAATTCCAGCGTGGAACTGTGATAGGATGCCACCTGAGCAACAAATCCAGTGGTGACATTTCCTCACTCCTAAATATTCCACAGTCAACTGTCAGCTGGATTATAAGAACGTGGAAGTGTTTGGGAACCACAGCAACTCAGCCACCAAGTGGTAGGCCACGTAAACAGACGGAGTGGGTTCAGCGGATGCTGAGGCGCATAGTGAGAAGAGGTCGCCAACTTTCTGTAGTCAATCGCTGAAGACCTCCAAACTTCATGTGGCCTTCAGATTAGCTCAAGAACAGTGCAGAGAGCTTCATGGATGGGTTTCCATGGCCGAGCAGCTGCATCCAAGCCTCACATCACCAAGTGCAATGCAAAGCGTGGATGCAGTGGTGTAAAGCACGCCGCCACTGGACTCTAGAGCAGTGGAGACGCGTTCTCTGGAGTGACCAATCACGCTTCTCCATCTGACAATCTGATGGACCAGTCTGGGTTTGGAGGTTGCAAGGAGAACCATACTTGTGGGACTGCATTGTGCCAAGTGTAAAGTTTGGTGGAGGGGGGATTATGGTGTGGGGGTGTTTTTCAGGAGCTGGGCTTGGCCCATTAGTTCCAGTCAAAGGAACTCTGAATGCTTCAGCACACCAAGACATTTTGGACAATTCCATGCTCCAACTTTGTGGGAACAGTTTGGAGCTGGCCCCTTCCTCTTCCAACATGACTGTGCACCAGAGCACAAAGCAGGTCCATAAAGACATGGAGGACACAGTCTGCTGTTGATCAACTTGACTGGCCTGCACAGAGTCCTAACCTCAACCCCATAGAACACCTTTGGGATGAATTAGAGCAGAGACTGAGAGCCAGGCCTTCTGGTCCAACATCAGTGTGTGAGCTCACAAATGCTCTTCTGGAAGAATGGTCAAAAATTCCCATAAACACTCCTAAACCTTGTGGACAGCCTTCCCAGAAGAGTTGAAGCTGTTATAGCTGCAAAGGGTGGACCCACGTCAGATTGAACCCTATGGATTAGGAATGGGATGGCACTGAAGTTCATATGAGAGTCAAGGCAGGTGAGTGAATACTTTTGGCAGTATAGTGTGTGTGTATCCATAAGTGAAGAGTTTTATGCTCCATTGTAAAGCGTCTTAAGATAACACTTGTTATGAATTGGCGCTGTGCAGATAAAGATTGATTGATAGAGTGTGGCAGATCTGTTTGATAGTTTGGTGAAGATGATGGTGGTCTAATTCCACCTCCTCTGCGCTCTTGTTTAAATTTAAACAAACAACCAAACAGACATACATACACACAGACAGACAGACTCTGCTCTGCCAGGATCATTATGTGAAGACAGCAGGTGCAGAGGCTGTGACCTTGTGCAGGGGTTGGTGAAGGTCATGAAGATCTGGAGTGAGGTTATCCTCCTTCATTAAACACCTCCTGCTGTTTAGAAAAGTCTGATTCACCGTCTGATGGACACATGTGAGGAGATGCTTTATCACAGTGTGAGGCAGAAATTGATATTTATTGTGATATTTTATGTTCTTGTAATTGTTTCCATTTCCAAAAGCAGTGTGTTGACATTTACATCAGATTCATCTGAACTTTGAACGGGAATCAGAGATGGACACATGTTAGCTAACAGCTAAAGAGAGGCGGAGCTTCATCACTCTGTCAGTTTGACTTTAATAAACTTCACAGATGTGTTTCTGATTCATTTCACAAAACTTTGAAGGTTGATTTTGTTTTTGGGTGATGATGCATATAAAAAGTTATAAACCAGGATGTTCGGTGTTGCAATACTGGAATACCGTCACTATTAAGAATCACAACAAAAGTGAACCAGGACTTTGTATTCAGTTATTTTTTTTAGATATTTTCTTGAATAAGGGAAAATATGAAGCTGTTAAATGCTGCTGTGTGACACTTCAGAGAGGAGAGACAGACTCTGTGGTGACTCCAGAGTCTTTAATCTGACGGATAATCACCAGTCTGAGAGGATCGAGGATCTGACCTGCAGCAGCCTGCACCGCTGAGCCAAGGCAGGGTGGATCCAAACTCTGAATGTGGAGCAGAACCCGCACTCATCAGACCAGGACACTCTTTCATGAAGTCAGAGTTTCTGTTCTCAGTTGACAGGAGGAGCACCTGGTGTGGTCCTGGTCTGCTTCATGGCTGTGTTGTGTGTTCAGAGATGGTCTTCTGCTGAGCCTGGACTGGTTATTTGAGTTCCTGGTTTTTGTTCTTCTGACCTTTCTCCTCTCTTCACATGCCTTAGTAGACTGGGTTGCTGTTCTGTGATTGGCTAAGTGTTTATTGGTCGGGAGGTAACCATCATCATCACCATGTCCTCTTTTTTATACGCCTACGTCACCAATAGAGGTCCCCCTTCCACCAGCTGCATGCGCACCTCCGTAGCACCTCCTCCTCTGGCTGCATGAAGCGGAGCGCGAGGAAGACGCAAACAGAGGAAACACCGCGCGCACGAGCTCACGAGCTGAGGTGAGCGCACGAGCCGAGGTGAGCTCAAGGAGAGAGGGGATGCTGCAGCTGCTGCGCGTGGGGGACACTCTGTAACGGACCGTGAAGCCCGCGGACCCTCCTCTTCTCTGCGGGTCTGTCCGAGCTGCGAGCCGGGATGTTTGCCGCTCCTGTCCTCGCGCTCCTCCACGGTAAGTTCGTCCGCGTGCACCGCTGCAGCGCGAGCTCTGCTCTAATGTGCTGCGTGAGTGTGTGTGTGTGTGTGCGCGATCGCGTGTGTGGCGTGGCTGCAGTGGTCTCGGAGCTGCGCTGATGTGTTTGCAGAGTTCTGAGCAAGGCGGTTCGGGTCTACACCTGTGATCGGGTCTAAACCTGTGCCCAGGTCTAGGCTCCGCCCCCCTGAGCTCCTGTTTTGGATGGTGTCATGGTTTGACTGGTCTCCTCTCAGAGGGTAGTCAGAACTCCAGTCTGGATCCAGAAGTTCGTGCTTCATGTTTACTGCTCTGCATGACAGCTGGTCTGGTTCTTGGTTTGGATCAGGGATCAGGTCTCAGACTGTGCTGGTCTTTCTCAGGATGGGGGGTGCTGGACTCCCCCACAAGGCGTCAGGAGCTGAAGAATGTGGGTGGGACAGTTGGAGGGGGTCAGCGGGTCCTCCTTAAGATGTTTCTCCTCAGTGTGGATGTCATGCTCCACATTCCTGCAGATTAAAAATAGTCCCACCATGATGGAGAGTTATTATAAAGAGAGGCCAAGGGTGTCCAGTCTGAGGCCCGTGGTCCCCAGCAGGTTCACTTTAGTTATTTACTATGGCCCACATGAGAACACGAGGCTTTATTCAGGGGTGGGAACATGCAGCTTGGCCCTTTTCTAAATTAAATGATCTCTGTTTATTTGAGGAAAAATCTGCTGAGGTCGTGCAGCAGGATTTAATGTTCAGTTCATGAAAAACTCAAAATATTCCCTACAGTCTTCAAACCAGCTTTACTGGTTGCATTTTTAAAGAAATAATTTATTTAATTAGCTGACATGGTTTTGTGAAGGTCTTTATGGAGCGTAATAAATGTATTTAAGTAAGGGTAAACAGACGTTGGTAACTAGATTATCGGTTATTAACCAAGCGCTCCTGGACTGGGTCACTTTTTAATTTTTACTCTATTCGTGACCGCAGGTTAAATAAAGGTCACTTAAGTTAAGTAATTAACAAAAGAGCCAGTTATTGCAATGTTTTGAAAATATAAATTTAATTGTAATTCCAGATAGATGTCTATTTTCAATCAATCAATCAATCAATCAATCAATCAATCTTTATTTGTATAGCGCCAATTCATAACAAGTGTTATCTCAGGACACTTTACAATAGAGCATAAAGCTCTTCATTTTATGGATACACATATATGCATAGATACATATATACATATAAAATACACATATACATATATATACAAATATATCCATCCAACACCAACATGAATCCAAATAGCCAATCATGAATCCCTCCATCATGGCTCAAGAAAAAACCTTCTGTTAAGCAGCAGGAAATCTTGAATGTGGATCCCAGTCTCATGATGAACAGCAAATCCACACCATGCTGTGTTGGTGTGAGGGTGAAGGAAGGGAGGGAAGAGGAGACAAGTGGACTAAAGTAAGAACTAAAGTTAGAGACAGATCCATGAACCATAGACCTGCCATCTGATTTATTAGAGGTTAGCCTCTTGAGATGCTACATCTCATTTTCGGGAGGGTCCTCGTGTCTGAATGGTTGTGGTGATCATTTTATAGAAGTATAACCATAGATATTCTTACTGAAAATAAGAATTTATGGTAGAGATAACTCTTATCTGAGTTAAGAAGAAGAAAATTTCTGGCCATCCAGGTTCTGATGTCCTTTAAACAGGCATCTAGTTTATCTAAGTGCCTGTTATATTACACATATTTTCAGTCGTCTCCTGGACATCAGTCTTTCATTTGCTGGAGTTTGGACTTTTGAAACAATAAATATGAGAGCGCTTGTCTCTGTGATATATGACCCCAGAGGGCTGATCCAGGACCACTGACAGCAGAAAAAATCGGACAGAGTCATGGGACAATGTTGAATCAGATCTGTGCTGCCATACTGTCTCAACTTCAGATCAAACTACTCACCGACAGAGAGGGCGAGTTAAGGCAGGAGTCCAAACATCTGACCAAACACCAAAAATGAAAGAATCAACAGTCACGTCCCACTTTAAAACAGACCCAAGGAGTCAGTCTGTCAGGTGGCAGTTCAGACTGAAGCCATCTGCTGATCCAGACTGTAGATGATTATTCAGGCTGTAGATGATTATTCAGGCTGTAAAGATGATTATTCAGGCTGTCGATGATTATTCAGGCTGTAAAGACGATTAATCAGGCTGTCGATGATTATTCAGGCTGTCGATGATTATTCAGGCTGTAAAGATGATTAATCAGGCTGTAGATGATTATTCAGGCTGTAAAAATGATTATTCAGGCTGTAGATGATTATTCAGGCTGTCAGGATTATTATTCAGGCTGTAGATGATTATTCAGGCTGTAGATGATTATTCAGGCTGTCAGGATTATTATTCAGGCTGTAGATGATTATTCAGGCTGTAAAGATGATTATTCAGGCTGTAAAGATGATTATTCAGGCTTTAGATGATTATTCAGGCTGTAAAGATGACTAATCAGGCTGTCGATGATTATTCAGGCTGTAGATGATTATTCAGGCTGTAAAGATGATTAATCAGGCTGTAGATGATTATTCAGGCTGTAGAAATGTCTGCTCACTTCAGAGCCGCAGGAGCAGCATGATAAAGACAGCCTCCAGTGGACACTCGATGAACTGAAGCTTTTGGTACTTCGGCACGAGCTTCATTTCTAGCCTCGGGGGCTAAAGTGAACAAATACGGGGCTGCTCGTCTTTGACATCAGTGCTCGTCCAAAGCGTGTCAGAGTGGTTTGAAGGTCTCCAGAGGTACTATCAGCTGAAAGAGCTCTGTTCTGGCACTTTTCTGAAATGCACTGTGAAAGGGGTTGTGGAGGAAGTCGGGGGTCTGCAGCAGTTTACAGAGTGAGCGGGACTAAAGCTGGAAACACACCAGAGGGTTTTCAGACCTCAGCTGATGTTATAAGGACCAGAGACACCACAGCTGGATTTCAGCAGGCTGAAGCTGCATTTTTTTCTTGGCTTGTTTTCTTTCGCTTTGTGTCAGGCAGAGCGAGGCCTGTTCGGTGAAGTCTGGCCGGACTGTAGCTGCAGACTGGTTTCTGCCTTTAAGCCTTTTGTTGTGTTATGATTTGGAAATGTTCACAGCTTTGAGCAATAACATGATGCATCTCTGAGCAGTTTGATGCACTCTGTGCCATAACATGAAGGTAAAGCTGCGTTTAGGCTGACTGCTGTGGTAAATGGTAAATGGTAAATGGACTTGAGCTTATATAGCGCTTTTCTAGTCTTTGACTACTCAAAGCTGCTTTACACCGCAGGTCACACCTACCCATTCACACCCATTCACTCTCACATTCACTCACTGATGGTTCTGAGTTTCTATGTTAGTTATCTCTCGGCATCTCTGACACATTGACGCCCTTTCATGCCCATTTACACACCACTGACGCAGCAGTGGGAACAATTTGGGGTTAAGTGTCTTGCCCAAGAACACATTGACATGTGTTGCCCGGAGCTGGGCTTGAACCTGCAACCTCCTGATCACTGACCAAGCGCACTATCCCACTGCGACTGACGTGGTGTGCTATCATGTTCCACCTGGATTTATGGATGTTAGCAGGTCAAGAGGACTGGACTAGCGGTGCTAACAGTGCTAATTTTAGCCACATTCTGCTGTATTATGTTAGCTTTTCTGATTTAACTAAGTGATAATTCTGTCTGCTGGTTCATTTGCTCTGTTGAGTCCTTGTTTGGTTCAGATTGCTTTCACACTTTATTCAAATGGAGCTCTGATTTGTTTATAAACTGAGAACCATGTTTTTGGTGGACAAGGGACTGGCTTTTGGTCTCCAGCAGAGTTTGGGTGAGCTTCACAGCTGCCAGAGGAACCTGGAACTTTTCAGAAAAAACAACCAGAGCTCCTTTGGTCTGGACTGTACACATGGTTAAAAGTTTTTAATTAATTACTTTTATCAGTTTTGTGGTTTTTCTTTTCTTTAAGGAGCCCAACAGTTTTGTCCATGTCTGTAAGTGTTCGCAGTGACACGAGGCTCCACAGCAGAGTCAGTTTACCATAGTCTCTGGTTCTTTCATTATTCTGTTTCATATTTGATCTCAAACAAAGAGTGAATCGGCTCCTGTAGCTTCTCTGCGTCATCAGACCTCCCCCTTATATCCTCAGTCCTGTGACCTTTGAGCAGAAACCAGAGACTGGCTGAAGAGGGTCAGGTTGTGTTTATTTCTAAGTGTTATAGTAGACCTTCAGGCTGGTGGGGCCTCCTGGTCTGCAGCAGCAGCCGGGCGTTGTTTCTCTTGTGTTAATAGTATTCAATCATTAGCTCTAAATGAGTAACTTCAGCCTTTTAACAGACAGCTTTACTGCACAGATGTGAAAAGAAGAGTTCCAGTTACTTAGAAGTAAAAAAACTCTTATGAACACGAAGCTTTAGCCAAGTCGCTGCTTATTTTATTTATTAAGAACACCTTTCTATTGAAATGTGTCTGTTAGCATTACAGGGTATTAGCACCACCTTTTGTTTGTGTGAACGAACAGAGGTAACCCCACTACATTAAAAAATACCCTTCAAAATAAAATGACTTTTTTATACAGGCACAGGCTTATGAAAAGGGTCAGTGACCCACCAGCTGAGAGTTTAGATAATGAGTGAACAGACTGTATGTCAATGTGGAGTAACTCTCTGTATCAACATGACTGTGAGTTGTCAACAGGTTCAACACCTGGACGATTGAATAGTCTTTTCTGAGGACATCAGATGCTCCGACTGTGCTGAGGTGGTGTCTGAACACCTGTGTGAATGACCAGAATATAGTTTCACCACCTGACGCTGTTTCTGTGGCTCATTTCACCTCAAATCTTTAAATGGTTCAGAGTCTGTGGCCGTGAGGCTCTCTCTGTACAGATCCAGAGCTGATCTCTGTCACTCTGCCTGATCTTCAGGATGATGCCTCATACAGCCCCACATTAAAAATCCTGAAACGTCCCTTGAACATGAAACTGATCACAGCAGGTGGTCGGTCCAGATTGAAGCTTTATGATTAACTGTTCAGCAAATAAACGTTTCACGCTCATGCAGCAGAGTCAGGGAGCTCCAGAGCTCAGCTCTTTTACTTCTGCTCACTCATTTTGGTCTTGCTGAACTGCTGGTAAGCTTTACACCCAGACTGGCCTTTTATGGTTAACCTTGGTCTAACAGTGACCTCATAAAGTCTCAAATACTATTATTGTTGGTATAGAGTATTTTTGAGTAGCTTCCAGTATCAGTTATTGAAATCATTCTAAAACTTATCTTAGAGATATTTTAGAGGGCATTATATTTTGCAACATTTCATACAGCGTCTGTTACTGAGATAAAAACAAATAAACAAACTAGCAAGCCCTTGCTAAAGTAGCTAATATATTGCTGCTACATCTATAGGCAACAGGAATCATGTTGACATCATTATTAGTTAAACACTTATTGAGCAAAAAGATCGTTCATTAATGACAGTTACCTGGATCGCCACCAAAATCCAATCATCCCTTAAGCTGGGCCGCTTTCAATTTCTCTGGAAAATTTAAGCAAACTAGTCCAGTAGATTTTTGCACAATGCTGCTAACAAACAAACAAACAAAAAAACAAACAAACAAACAAACATATCCCGAAAAAGATGGAAAATGAAGGATCTTGAACCAAGTGCTGCCTTTGTGAGTTTTTATTACAAAAGAGAAAATACAGGCTTGAAAGTCCGGAGACGATCAAAGGGACAGAGATGGCCGTCCATCGTCTGAGAGAAAGTCTGAAGACAGGAGGAGAAGTGCTCACATTTAAAACAGTGCAATTCAAGGATATGTGTGTTTGGTACGCATGTACGTGTGTTTGTGAATATTTGAGTGTGTGCATGTAGAGGTACGTGTGTGTGTGTAAATCCAAAGACACTGTCCCGGCGTCGTCTCTAAACTATCAGACACAATCAGCTGATGTCTTAGCTGGTACTGTGTGTGTGGACCAAGAACATCTATGCACCAATCAGCTGATCCAAGTGTATGTAGTTAATCTCATCTATGTGTGAGACTCTGCTGCTGTAAGGAAAACATCATAAAATAACTTAGACCGTCCAAATGCTGATGAAGTGAAGGTCTTTCTGTGAGACAGGAGCTCAGATGTGTGGGGACTCAAATGTGAAGTATGAGCATCAGAATAACATTTCCATCACAGTCTCACATGATCTCACAGTTAGAAGGTTAAACATCGTCTACACAGCATTTATTGATGTGATTATTTTTGTTTATGTTGTTTCAGCTGTTAGCGTGAGGGTCTGATGATAATGAATCACAGTAACAGGATACAGACTACAGAGCTCCATCTAACATGCAGACAAACCTGCAGACTGAACCATCTTCACTCAGGCCTGGGACGACGTCATGAGCTGTCTCATCTGCACGGCGAAGTTTTTGTGATAGAGACAGACCTGGAGAGAGAGGGGGTCTTTGACAGCAGTCATCTTAGTAGACTGTGCACAGCTACAACTGGTTAAACGCCTACAAAGGTCATGTGACCACACAGGCTCTAATGCACATGCAGCAGAAAGAGAAACACTCCAGCTAATGTCCTGTTTACAGAGAAGCTGTGCTCTGTTGTCTTCTCTCTGGAGGAGCAGAGCAGCCCGAGCGGGACGGGCAGGACCTTCAGGTACGATAAATCAGAGCCTGCAGTTATTAAAGACGACAGATGCCCCATCTGCAGGAGAGGCATTAGAGCTGAGGAGGTCTCTCCATCCACCCTGCTTCATCAAATGTTCTCTGAAAAAGCCTCTCCCGGGGTTTAACTGCTGGCTGCATCAGTCTGTTGAGATATCGTCTGAAATACAGACTGAGGCATCACATGGCAGCATCTGACCAAATATTTGATCAAACTGAAACAACACTTTGACCTTTAACTCCGGATGTAAATGAGTGTTTAAAACATCAGCAGCTGAGGAGGGATCAAACTTTTTAAACGGAGACATGTCGATGATGAAGCCTCAGAAAAGACGAGAGATACGGGGAGACAATAATTCAACGCCGCTGTGAGGGCGTTGTTGAAGGGGGGATATCAGGTGGATGTTTTTTATTACCACGTCTGCAATGGGACAGCTGTCAGTCTCATTCTCTGTCATTCAGTAACTACAAACTCAGGTGTGTGAGTCACTGTTATGTTTATCTGACATTTTTATAAGACATCAAGATCGACATGAATAATTGATTAAATATGTGGGATAAAGTTGTAAAACACTGATGACATTTCCGAAAGCACCTGAAGATCACACGATTATCATAAAATTGAGAATAAAAATGATTAGAATGCAGAAAAAAATGATTCAAGTTTAAAAATGTGAGGGGATGACCCTCTGACCCCCATCTCACCTGATGAGGTCAAATAAATATCTGTGTTTCCTCACTGCCAGTTAAACCTGATCCTGTGGAAAAGACAGAGTAACAACAATAGAAAACAACCCGCAAACAAAACAAAAACAAAACAAGGAAACCCCAAACAAAACAAAGCAGTGATAAAACAGGCTAATATTAACTGACGGTTATTTTGTTGACAATCCTGATAATCAACATAAACACACCACTGCTGTCATTTTAGCTCTGAGTTGATTCATATGGAATAACATTAATGTCCAGTTAAAGCAGCAAAAGCACACGACCATTACAGGGCAGGTGGTCAAGTAGTTTGCTAATAGATCACATGTCATTAGAGTCATTTTAAGTTTAAATGTGTTTTGTGGCTCCAGACAGATTTTTTGGTGAGCGTGGTGGGCAAAGTGGCTCTTTTGGTTGGAAAGGTTACAGACCTCTAGTCTAATCTCTGGACTATAAGCTGGTCCCTAACTGAAAGCTTTATCACAGAGGAATGTTTTCAGTCTAACCTTAAAGGTAGAGAGGGAGTCAGCCTCCTGAACTGTGGTCGGTAAATTGTTCCAGAGAAGAGGAGCCTGGTAACTGAAGGCTCTACCTCCCATACTACTTCTACAGACTGATGGTACCACACCAGCATTTTGGGAGCGTAATGTTCTAGAGGGGTTGTACGGCACTACAAGCTCTTTAAGATAGACTGGTGCCTGTCCAGAGGTAACAAAAGCATGGACTAGCTTTTCAGCATTGCTCTGGGACAGGATAGGCCTGATTTTAGCGATGTTATGAAGATGAAAAAAGGCTGTTTTTGAAATTTGCTTTATGTGGGAGTTAAAGGATAAATCCTGATCAAATAGCACTCCTAGATTTCTAACAGTTGTGCTTGGTGCCAGACTAATGCCATCGATGGCAGTTAAATCACTAGAAAAGGATTCTCTAAGGTGTCGAGGGCCCAGCACAATAACCTCTGACCTTTGTCTGAGATAAGAAGAAGAAAATTTCTGGCCATCCAGGTTCTGATGTCCTTTTCATTGATACATACAGTAGAGTATCATCAGTATATTGTTGATTATTAACAGAGTATTTCCTCATGATATCACTGAGGGGAAGCAAATGGAGAAGAGAACTGGACTGAGTAAAGCCGGGGAAGTCCTTGACATCCTAGAATCTTTGATCTCAAGAGCTCTGCTGTGTGAACAGACTGCAGACTGTAGACTGTTAGCAGACTGTAGACTGTTAGCAGACTGATATTTAACCACTGCTGTGTAAACAACACTGCAGACTGTAGACTGTTAGCAGACTGTAGACTGTTAGCAGACTGATATTTAACCACTGCTGTGTAAACAACACTGCAGACTGTAGACTGTTAGCAGACTGTAGACTGTTAGCAGACTGATATTTAACCACTGCTGTGTGAACAACACTGCAGACTGTAGACTATTAAGAGACTGTAGACTGTTATCAGACTGATATTTAACCACTGCTGTGTAAACAGACTGCAGACTGTAGACTGTTAGCAGGCTGATATTTAACCACTGCTGTGTAAACAGATTGCAGATTGTAGACTGTTAGCAGACTGAAATTTAACCACTGCTGTGTAAACAACACTGCAGACTGTAGACTGTTAGCAGGCTGAAGATTGTTAGCAGACTGATATTTAACCACTGCTGTGTGAACAACACTGCAGACTGTAGACTGTTAGCAGACTGTAGACTGTTATCAGGCTGATATTTAACCACTGCTGTGTGAACAACACTGCAGACTGTAGACTGTTAGCAGACTGTAGACTGTTAGCAGACTGATATTTAACCACTGCTGTGTGAATAACACTGCAGATTGTAGACTGTTAGCAGACTGTAGACTGTTATCAGACTGATATTTAACCACTGCTGTGTGAACAACACTGCAAACTGTAGACTGTTAGCAGACTGTAGACTGTTAGCAGACTGATATTTAACCACTGCTGTGTGAATAACACTGCAGACTGTAGACTGTTATCAGACTGATATTTAACCACTGCTGTGTAAACAACACTGCAGACTGTAGTCTGTTAGCAGACTGAAGTCTGTTAGCAGACTGATATTTAACCACTGCTGTGTGAACAACACTGCAGACTGTAGGCTGTTAGCAGACTGATATTTAACCACTGCTGTGTGAATAACACTGCAGACTGTAGTCTGTTAGCAGACTGAAGTCTGTTAGCAGACTGATATTTAACCACTGCTGTGTGAACAACACTGCAGACTGTAGTCTATTAGCAGACTGATATTTAACGACTGCTGTGTGAACAACACTGCAGACTGTAGACTGTTAGCAGACTGAAGTCTTTTAGCAGACTGATATTTAACCACTGCTGTGTAAACAACACTGCAGACTGTAGACTGTTAGTAGACTGAAGTCTGTTAGCAGACTGATATTTAACCACTGCTGTGTAAACAACACTGCAGACTGTAGTCTGTTAGCAGACTGAAGTCTGTTAGCAGACTGATATTTAACCACTGCTGTGTAAACAACACTGCAGACTGTAGTCTGTTAGCAGACTGAAGTCTGTTAGCAGACTGATATTCAACCACTGCTGTGTGAACAACACTGCAGACTGTAGTCTGTTAGCAGACTGATATTTAACGACTGCTTTGTGAACAACACTGCAGACTGTAGACTGTTAGCAGACTGAAGTCTGTTAGCAGACTGATATTTAACCACTGCTGTGTGAATAACACTGCAGACTGTAGACTGTTACCAGACTGTAGACTGTTAGCAGACTGTAGACTGTTAGCAGACTGATATTTAACCACTGCTGAGTGAACAACACTGCAGACTGTAGACTGTTAGCAGACTGAAGTCTGTTAGCAGACTGATATTTAACCACTGCTGTGTGAACAGACTGCAGACTGTAGACTGTTGGCAGACTGATATTTAACCACTGCTGTGTAAACAACATTCAAGACTGACATCTGTTAGCAGACTGTAGGCTGTTAGCAGACTGATATTTAACCACTGCTGTGTAAACAACACTGCAGACTGTAGACTGTTAGCAGACTGATATTTAATCACTGCTGTGTGAACAGACTGCAGACTGTAGACTGTTAGCAGACTGATATTTAACCACTGCTTTGTAAACAACACTGCAGACTGTAGACTGTTACCAGACTGTAGACTGTTAGCAGACTGTAGACTGTTAGCAGACTGATATTTAACCACTGCTGTGCGAACAACACTGCAGACTGTAGACTGTTAGCAGACTGATATTTAACCACTGCTGTTTGAACAACACTGCAGACTGTAGACTGTTAGCAGACTGATATTTAATCACTGCTGTGTGAACAGACTGCAGACTGTAGACTGTTGGCAGACTGATATTTAACCACTGCTGTGTAAACAACATTCCAGACTGACGTCTGTTAGCAGACTGTAGGCTGTTAGCAGACTGATATTTAACCACTGCTGTGTAAACAACACTGCAGACTGTAGACTGTTAGCAGACTGATATTTAATCACTGCTGTGTGAACAGACTGCAGACTGTAGACTGTTGGCAGACTGATATTTAACCACTGCTGTGTAAACAACATTCCAGACTGACGTCTGTTACCAGACTGTAGACTGTTTGCAGACTGAAGACTGTTAGCAGACTGATATTTAACCACTGCTGTGTGAACAACACCGCAGACTGAAGTCTGCTAGCAGACTGTAGGCTGTTACCAGACTGAAGACTGTTAGCAGACTGTAGACTGTTAGCAGACTGATATTTAACCACTGCTGTGTGAACAGACTGCAGACTGTAGACTGTTAGCAGACTGTAGACTGTTAGCAGACTGTAGACTGTTAGCAGACTGATATTTAACCACTGCTGTGTGAACAGCACTGCAGACTGTAGTCTATTAGCAGACTGATATTTAACCACTGCTTTTTTAAACAACACTGCAGACTGTAGACTGTTGGCAGACTGATATTTAACCACTGCTGTGTGAACAGACTGCAGACTGTAGACTGTTAGCAGACTGATATTTAACCACTGCTGTGTGAACAACACTGCAGACTGTAGACTGTTAGCAGACTGTAGACTGTTATCAGGCTGATATTTAACCACTGCTGTGTGAACAACACTGCAGACTGTAGACTGTTAGCAGACTGACGTAAACGGCAGTGAAGAGTTTGATGCTAAGATTAGCTTCTTTAATGAATCCTTACAGTTGCTGTCATTTCTCATGATAAAGGATTACATTTTTACAGTTGGATTGACCTTTGACCTACACACGCCGGTCACGTTCATACTGAAAGGTTGTCAGGCTTGGAATGGATAGTGAATGAATATTTGGCGTTGGTTTCGTCTGAATTGGTCATCTGCCACGCGGTTATTGGTCAGGAGGACCTCGGACGGACCAAAGCATCCTAAACGGTGTTTAATAAAACCTCCGAACACGAGTTCGGGCTGCAGCTGCTGAATTTTTTCCTGACATCTGGCCTATTGCTGTGCTTTGACCTGAAAAAAATAGCCAACTTTAGGTGGCAACTCTGGCTAACTACCACGCAGCATGCACTGATTTAGCAAAATGTTGTCTGGCATCAAAATCTCAAACACCATGCCTTAGATATATTAGCAAAGGCAAATAATAAAAAACCAAATAAATCACCTTAGACTTTTTAATATGTTAATGGATGTTAATTTAGTCAGCATTAGCCGTTAGCTAATCTACTATTTACTTTTATTTTCAAAACCAGCAGCAAAATCAGCTAAATAATGCGAAGAAACATCAAAATCAAAAGAAACACGATACGAAAAAGATGAAGCTGCATCAGGAGCACTCGTATTTCCCTCAGACCTGTAGACTTGTAAATAACCTGGACGCTGGTGGTGCTAGCCTGGCCAACGTTAGCCTCAGTTTGCTAAATTAGCTTGATTTCATACTCTGCCAGATTCATCCCATAATAACTGCTGCTGGTTCTCTTCCCATGTTTGGTCCTAGTTTGGGTCAGATGGCATCTGAAGCATCCCATGACTCCTCTGATCTACCTGTGCTGGTGAGGGGCCGTCTGCAGAGCCGGAGGTCACGTCTGTCCGCGACACCCCCAATGAACAGGCTGTCATGGTGAAGGGTTACCTGTTTATATGCCACCTGAGAAAGGTAACCTGTTGATATGCCACCTGAGAATGGTAACCTGCATATATGCCACCTGAGAAAGGTAACCTGTTTATATACCACCTGAGAAAGCATACATGCCACCTGAGAAAGGTTACCTGTTTATATGTCACCTGAGAAAGGTTACCTGTCTATATGTCACCCGAGTAAAACCCCACCTAAACTGACTGTCATGGTGCAAGGTTACCTGTTTATATGCCACCTTGATGGACCTTGATGGTTTGGATGTCTGCAGACCGTGAAATTCTGATCTTGATGATATTGACTGACTCTGATCTTCAGTCTTTGTCGTGATGCGGTCTCTATGAGTCTCCTTCAGTCTTTGTCCTGATGCAGTCTCCGAGTCTCCATCAGTCTTTGTCCTGATGCAGTCTCTCTGAGTCTCCTTCAGTCTTTGTCCTGATGCAGTCTCTCTGAGTCTCCTTCAGTCTTTGTCCTGATGCAGTCTCTCTGAGTCTCCTTCAGTCTTTGTCCTGATGCAGTCTCTCTGAGTCTCCTTCAGTCTTTGTCCTGATGCAGTCTCTCTGAGTCTCCTTCAGTCTTTGTCCTGATGCGGTCTCTCTGAGTCTCCTTCGGTCTTTGTCCTGATGCGGTCTCTCTGAGTCTCCTTCGGTCTTTGTCCTGATGCGGTCTCTCTGAGTCTCCTTCAGTCTTTGTCCTGATGCAGTCTGTCTGAGTCTACTTCAGTCTTTGTCCTGATGCAGTCTCTATGAGTCTCCTTCAGTCTTTGTCCTGATGCGGTATGTCTGAGTCTCCTTCAGTCTTTGTCCTGATGCGGTATGTCTGAGTCTCCTTCAGTCTTTGTCCTGATGCAGTCTGTCTGAGTCTCCTTCAGTCTTTGTCCTGATGCGGTCTGTCTGAGTCTCCTTTAGTCTTTGTCCTGATGCAGTCTCTCTGAGTCTCCTTCAGTCTTTGTCCTGATGCAGTCTCTCTGAGTCTCCTTCAGTCTTTGTCCTGATGCAGTCTCTCTGAGTCTCCTTCAGTCTTTGTCCTGATGCGGTATGTCTGATTCTCCTTCAGTCTTTGTCCTGATGCATTCTCTCTGAGTCTCCTTCAGTCTTTGTCCTGATGCAGTCTCTCTGAGTCTCCTTCAGTCTTTGTCCTGATGCAGTCTCTCTGAGTCTCCTTCAGTCTTTGTCCTGATGCAGTCTGTCTGAGTCTCCTTCAGTCTTTGTCCTGATGCAGTCTCTCTGAGTCTCCTTCAGTCTTTGTCCTGATGCAGTCTGTCTGAGTCTCCTTCAGTCTTTGTCCTGATGCGGTCTGTCTGAGTCTCCTTCAGTCTTTGTCCTGATGCAGTCTCTCTGAGTCTCCTTCAGTCTTTGTCCTGATGCGGTCTGTCTGAGTCTCCTTCAGTCTTTGTCCTGATGCAGTCTCTCTGAGTCTCCTTCAGTCTTTGTCCTGATGCGGTCCGTCTGAGTCTCCTTCAGTCTTTGTCCAGATGCAGTCTCTCTGAGTCTCCTTCAGTCTTTGTCCTGATGCAGTCTGTCTGAGTCTCCTTCAGTCTTTGTCCTGATGCGGTCTGTCTGAGTCTCCTTCAGTCTTTGTCCTGATGCAGTCTGTCTGAGTCTCCTTCAGTCTTTGTTCTGGTGCAGACTGTCTGAGTCTCCTTCAGTCTTTGTCCTGATGCAGTCTGTCTGAGTCTCCTTCAGTCTTTGTTCTGGTGCAGTCTGCAGTCTGTGATGGAGAGAGAGGGAGGAAGGCCTCAGCGTCTATTTATAGAGCTGTGTGACCTTTCTGACGATGACCATTAGTGTGTGTGTGTGTGTGTGTGTGTGTGTGTGTGTGTGTGTGTGTGTGTGTGTCAGGTGGTGTAACCATCTCTTTATTTAGAGGAGATGACCAGCGGCCTCACGATCTGTCAGAGCAGAGTGACTGAAGAGGAGACCATGTGACCTCTGTGGACTCTGAGACCCCCTGTAGGTCACTGTGACCGTCTTAGACTAAGAAGGACCGTCAGATCATCTACATCCATCTACATCCGTCTGCATCCATCTGCATCCATCTGCATCCATCTACATCTATCTGCATCCATCTGCATCCATCTACATCCTCCTGCATCCATCTGCATCCATCTACATCCATCTGCATCCATCTGCATCCATCTACATCCATCTACATCTATCTACACACTTTTAAGTTTTAAAGCTGTGGTCTACGATTTGAAACCACAGCCTGCCCCCCCTTCCCTCACCTCTCCCCTCCGTGTTCCAAGATCCCGCCCCCAGCTCGTGTCGCCTCATAAAGCCCCCTCAGACAGAGCTACGAGCGACTAGCACAATATATCAGCAGCAAACTCAATCAAAAACAGCTCAGCTCAACTGAAAGTATCAAACACACAGACATCCCCCTTGTAACACACAGCAGTAGCCATTTCAATTGGACCGGCGGCAATGCGGGTCTGGCGCCGCCAGAGCGGAGCCGAGTGTGGGGGAGGATTTATCTTTCTCAGCCTGTCCTCCCCAGCTCAGCTTACAGTGCTAACGATTAGCGGCTAACAGGCTAACCCGCTCCCCTACAACTTATTAGCCCGTACAGGCACAAACTAACTAGAGTTATTCAGCAGACATCTCCCACTGTAGTAAACAAAGCCATTACCTGATCAACCAGGGGCGAAACGGCCGATGCTGAAGGTCTGACGGCTGGCTGAGGCTATTCGTTAGCCGTTAGCCCCGCTAACAGGCCTCAACCCGCGGGCAGAGCTCCGTTGGGCCCCGCGGGAGAGGGAGGCGGATTCCCGGGTTCGGTGCTAGGCTTTTCCGGCTCCATGATAGTTCAGTAGCTAACACTGCTAGCTGCTCACCGGAGGTAGAGGGGAGGAGGCGGGACCATGGGCATGACGCTGCGTACTGCGTAGTGAGGGAGACGAGGATTGGATGGACTCATGGACTAACTCACGGACCAATTAATAGTTGCAGGTTCTTAGGCTTGATTGGTCAGCTAGTATGCAGCTTTTCAGCGGATATACTGAATGGATTTTTTTCGTTCTTTTTGGTCTTTATACTGTGTAGATAGGACCATAGGACCATAACAGCCTTATAAACGGTGTTATTAATATGTACAAAGCTTCCAAATCGTAGACCATAGCTTTAATATGTTTAAATTCCCAAACACCTGGACCTGCCTTGGGGCCCGCCCCACCGTTTGAGAACCACTGCTCCAGATGTTAAAGGTGGTGCTTGTGCTGAATGATCAACACCCAGAGAGTTAAAGTGTGACGGTGTCCAGAGCTTTGTGAGACGCTGTAGCTTTAATTAGCCGAGCTCAGCAGCAGGAGGAACGTCTTCTTACCCAGCGCCACCTCAAGCAGCTGACAAAATTACTCTGACAACGCTGTCGCTCCCCCTCCTCACCCTTTTCACATCTTACCCTCACCCCACCGCTCACACTCCCTCAGCCTCAACCCAAACAAAGCGTGCCATCTCTGCCTCCCTCAGACTCTCCTCACACTCATGGCTGTGCAGAGGCAGACAAACAGCTCCAGGCTCTTATTTATCACTCAGAGAATAACCCTGCTGCTAATGAGCCCGGAATCAAAAACCTCTATTTGTGTGGAGTTGAATGACAGACATGTTTCTGTAGAGCTACATCTGCACAAGCAACAGACATGTTTATGTAGAGCTATATCTGTAGAAACAACACAAATTTTATGTAGAGCTACACCTGCAGAAACAACAGACATGTTGTGTAGAGCTACACCTGCAAACACAACAGACAGACGGATGTTCTGACAGGATCTATCTGCAGAATTTTTTAATGAAGGCTCTGGGTCAGAATGACCTGATCTGTCTAAACTGATGTGATCACCTGGGCCTTTAGAGCCACAGGTAAATCAAACACTGAAGCAGCTGTTATTGAACCTGAGGGACGGATAGATACATGTCAGGCAGAAGCTGTGTCTGTTATGATCAGATACACCTGACTTATTTTCTATGATCAGGCAGATCTATCTGTCAAAACTCCAAAATGAAACAGTGAGCTCAGCCTGCAGAGAAATGGACCAATCAGCATCCTTCCTGAGGAAGAGGTGGAGCTACAGGTGTGACAGTGTAACAGGAGTGTGCATGTGCACATATACTGAATAAACATGCACGTAAATATAGCCAAACCCAACATGATCCATCCTGAGCTCAGTGTAGATGATTTGATCACATACGTGTTAGCGTGGACTCACATACGTGTTAGCGTGGACTCACATACGTGTTAGCGTGGACTCACATACGTGTTAGCATGGACTCACATACGTGTTAGCCTGGACTCGCATACGTGTTAGCCTGGACTCGCATACGTGTTAGCCTGGACTCACATACGTGTTAGCGTGGACTCACATACGTGTTAGCGTGGACTCACATACGTGTTAGCGTGGACTCACATACGTGTTAGCGTGGACTCACATACATGTTAGCGTGGACTCACATACGTGTTAGCGTGGATTCACATGCGTGTTAGCATGGGCTCAAAGAGACGCTGTCACCTTTGTGACGGCTGATGGAGAAATGATCATCCTGTGTTTGAGATAAAGAGGAACAGCCTTCAGTCTGAGGCTCTGATGAACATCTGAACAGACCGGACTGATCCTGCAGCAGGGTCCAGTCTGCAGGAGCAGCTCCTCAGATGTCTGTTACCCATTTACAGACAAACTTTGGACACCAAGTCTGTTCTATGACTGAGGTCATGTGGTCCGCACAGAGGCTTTGAAAGACCAGACTGTGTTTTTCCAGACTGGAGCACAGCCTCAGCTCTTCATGGTCAGGCTCATGTGTTCATGGCTCCAGGTTGGGGCCCTTCATCTTCATCTTCAGGCCGGTCGTCATGACTGCGTTTGCTCCGTCTGTAGGTCTTAGGCCTGTCATCATGACTGCATTTGCTCTGTCTGTAGGTCTTAGGCCGGTCGTCATGACTGTGTTTGCTCCGTCTTCATCCTAAACAGAGTTCTCATTGTGTTGCGGTGTCTGGAGTGCCTGAATCAGCAAACCTTTGAAACCAGGCTCCAGAGCAGCGACTCTGAAAACATTTTGTTTTGAGACTTTGTGTAGACGGAATCAGCGTTTTAGGTTGAAACGCTGACGTCACCTCATGAACGCTGTGTGATCTGTTTTCTGCACTGTTTCTTATCCAGACAGATTTGTCCATTGTTGTTTGTGTTCGTTTTGTTTCTCTGACGCCATCTACTGGCCTGGCAGGCATGCTGTAGCGGTTTCAAATGTTGTGGTGTCTCCAATGCGGATGTTTAGAAAAGTCAAGGAAAAACTTTTCTGTTTCCAGTGAAGAATTTGTTGTGAAAGCAAGGCCTTAACCACCTGAAGGCTCCGTACAGAAGTTTGAGGGGCAAACATTTATAAAAAAATAAAACTTCTCCTTCAGACTGAGCAGCAAACATATAAAAAAAATAAAACTTCTCCTTCAGACTGAGCAGCAAACATTTATAAAAAATAAAACTTCTCGTTCAGACTCAGCTGCAAACATTTATAAAAAATAAAACTTCTCGTTCAGACTCAGCTGCAAACATTTATAAAAATAAAACTTCTCGTTCAGACATAGCAGCAAACATTTATAAAAAATAAAACTTCTCGTTCAGACATAGCAGCAAACATTTATAAAAAATAAAACTTCTCGTTCAGACATAGCAGCAAACATTTATAAAAAATAAAACTTCTCGTTCAGACATAGCAGCTTCAGCCCCAGGAGGCCTCACATTTCCACAGTTCAGCTCTTCTGCTGCGGTGAAGTCTCGGTGAATGTGAGGCTGTTTTCACGGCTCACACCCTGAAACACGAGAGTGACGAGGCTCCGCCCCCCTCACACTGGCGTCTTTGTTTGAGTCCGTGGCGCTCTAATGGAGACCACATGTGCCGAGAGCCCGGCAGGATCAGACCAACATCAGCGTGAGCCTGAAGGAGCTGCTGACCACGCTAACGTCGTTAACGCTCATCTGGATCACCGCGACTCACCACGACACTCCCAGTGTGTGTGAGTGTGTGTGTGGGTGTTTGTGTCTGTGTGTGTGTGAGTATGTGCGAGGCTGACTGATGTTTTTGTGTGCGCGTGCATATGTGTGTGAGGCTGACTGATGTTGAGTGTGACAACACAAATCAACAATCTGAGATCAATGTGACACCACGGCTGCAGGGGCCGCTGACTCTCCACACTTCTACTACACAAACACACACACAACACACAAACACAACACACAACACACAAACACACAAACACACAACACACAAGCAACACAACACACAAACAACACAACACACAAACACACAACACACAAACACAACACACAAACAACACACAAACACAACACACAAACACACAAACACACAACACACAAACAACACAACACACAAACACACAACAAACAAACACAACACACAAACAACACACAAACACAACACAAACACAACACACAACAAACAACACACAAACACAACACACAACACAAACACAACACACAACAAACACAACACAAACACAACACACAACACAATCATAGACACAAAACATCCAGATCCAGATGGAGTGGAGATGATGGTGAGGAGATGATGGTGTGGAGATGATGGTGTGGAGATGATGGTGAGGAGATGATGGTGTGGAGATGAGGAGATGATGGTGTGGAAATGATGGTGAGGAGATGATGGTGTGGAGATGAGGAGATGATGGTGTGGAGATGATGGTGAGGAGATGATGGTGTGGAGATGAGGAGATGATGGTGTGGAAATGATGGTGAGGAGATGATGATGTGGAGATGATGGTGTGGAGATGATGGTGTGGAGATGAGGAGATGATGGTGTGGAGATGATGGTGTGCAAATGATGATGTGGAGATGATGGTGAGGAGATGATGGTGTGGAGATGATGGAGTGGATATGATGGAGTGGAGATGATGGTGTGGAGATGATGGTGTGAGGATGATGGTGTGGAGATGATGGTGTGGAGATGAGGAAATGATGGGGTGGAGATGGTGGTGTGGAGATGGTGGAGAGGAGATGATGAGGTGGAGATGATGATGAGGAGATGATGGAGTGGAGATGATGGTGTGCAGATGATGGTGAGGAGATGATGGTGTGGAGATGATGGAGTGGATATGATGGAGTGGAGATGATGGTGTGGAGATGATGGTGTGGAGATGATGGTGAGGAGATGATGGTGTGGAGATGAGGAGATGATGGTGTGGAAATGATGGTGTGGAGATGATGGAGTGGAGATGATGATGTGGAGATGATGGTGAGGAGATGATGGAGTGGAGATGATGGTGTGGAGATGATGGTGAGGAGATGATGGTGTGGAGATGTGGAGATGATGGTGTGGAGATGATGTTGTGAGAGGGAGGTGAGGAGATAATAGAGAGGAGATGATGGTGTGGAGATAAGGGAGTGAAGATGATGGTGAGGAGATGATGGTGTGGAGATGAGGAGATGATGGTATGGAGATGATATTGTGGAGATGAAGGTGTGGAGATAATGGAGTGGTGATGATGGAGTGGAGATGATGGAGAGGAGATGATGGTGTGGAGATAATGGTGTGGAGATGATGGAGTGGAGATGATGGAGAGGAGATGATGCTGTGGAGATGATGGTGTGGAGATGAGGAGATGAGGGTGTGGAGAAGAAGGTGTGGAGATAATAGAGTGGAGATGATGGAGTGGAGATGATGGAGTGGAGATGATGGTGTGGAGATGATGGTGCGGAGATGAGGAGATGATGGTGTGGAGATGAAGGTGTGGAGATAATAGAGTGGAGATGATGGAGTGGAGATGATGGAGTGGAGATGATGGTGTGGAGATGAGGAGATGATGGTGTGGAGATGAAGGTGTGGAGATGATGGTGTGGAGATGAGGAGATGATGGTGTGGAGATGAAGGTGTGGAGATAATAGAGTGGAGATGATGGTGTGGAGATAATGGAGTGGAGATGATGGAGAGGAGATGATGGTTTGGAGATGATGGAGTGGAGATGATGGTGATGGGGACCTGAGTGTGGGAGCTGTCCCATTCTCCTCATGAGGAGGACATGTTGTGAAGTGAAGCAGCATTTTCATCATGGATGGACCGATCTTCAGTGTGAGGACAGGCTGGTGTTCTTTCTGTGGTTGTTCTGGAGTCTCATGATCTCCATTAACGTCCATGCAGCAGCAGATGTGCAGATGCTGGAGCAGCTCCTGCAGGTTCATCAGACAGAATCAGAACATGGAAAACGGAGTCACAGAAATGTGAGTCTCTTATTTCAGATTGAGTTTTTGATGTGGACGTCTCCTGTCAGATCTTCAGTCCAGAGTTCTTCACAGCTCAGACAGATTAAATAATTAACCTGACCTCCAGACTGCTGTGGAGCTCCAGAGATGGTTACCTGCAGTATCAGGGTGATGGTCCTGCAGAGCTACAGACAGGTTAAAGCTCTGTGTGCTCTCACCTGTGTTTCCCAGCAGTGCACCTGCAACAGGTAAACACTGAGTCTGTTTGAGCTTGGCTCTGTGTCAGTCTGTGAGGAGGACGGAGGCTCACAGTGTCTTCATGAACTCACATCTCCTGGATCTGTGGAGCTGCTCTGATCTTTGGAGTCTGATACTTAGCTTTGAGGGCTTCACATACTCTCGCTGTGACGCTGATGTGTGCTTACGGTTGGGCAGAGCCTCAGGTGGACGAGGTGGACGAGGTGGGCGAGGTGGACAAAGGGGACGAGGTGGGCAAGGTGGACGAGGTGGGCGAGGTCCAGGTCTTCACAGGACTCGACTCTGCCTGTCTATGAGTCCTGGCTCTGCAGGTGTGACTTCAGGACTGTTTTATTCAGGTGTTGTTTCTGTGTTTCTGCCATGAGGAAGTTTTTAGACCGTTTTTTATCCTGAGAAAAGGACATATTTTTCTCACCGACTCATGGCCAAGGTGGATACACCTCTTTTCTTCTTCTCTGTTGTACTTGACAGTATCATCCAATCAGAAGCTGCCGAAGGTCACCAAGAGAAAAGAGAGTTACCTGTTAGTGACCTTTGACACCTGAGACAGAAACAGCATTCAGCAGCATCACTGATGCCTTTGTGAGCAGAGTAACTGGAGGTGTGTGACGTGCTGCATATCCAGCTGTCTGAGATCTCCATAAATGAATCCCATCTAAACTTTGGGTTTATGTTGTTGAATGTAAACTTTTAAGACCTGACAGTCTAAATATTCTGGGCCAAGGTGGTGCTTAAATGGCTCTTTGAGGTTTTTCAGGTATAGAGGTGGATCAGGGCGGCTGGTGAACATGTCGAACAGCCTTTAACATGGATTTATGAGCCTGGGAGAAATAAGATGAATCCTGACTGTGAGCTTATTGATACAAACTGACCAATCACGTACGAGCTACACTGTGCGCCCGGATAAGTTGAATCTACTCAAAAAACCTGAGGAAAGTGGTTGCCCTAAAAAAATTAAGTAATGTACAATGAAAACTTAAGTAAATTAAATTTAAATATGTGAAGTTCTGGAATTGTTATTTTTAAGTACAATAAACTTAATGTCAAGCTGAATTCACTTAAAATCTTGAGTATTGTCAATTCCTGTGCCCAATAAATAGTACTTAGCATTTAAGGTAAATACATTTCATATTTTTTTTAAAATATATTAACTACAAAATTAGGGAAAAAAAGAAAAAGTCCAAACCTGTATTAATCTTTTTATTGAAACTGAATGCATGTCAGGGTCATATAAAACTCTACATAATGGAGGCATAAATGAGTTCAAACAGGACACAGACAGCCTGATGCAGGTCGGCTGGTTCATCCATCACCATATTACCGTCTAAGATAATTGCCATACTGGACGGGTTGATCTGAGGATTTTCTTCATCAACACAGAGGATTTCCAGTTGTGTTTGGCTGTATCCATCCTTGTTGGTCACATCCTAACAGAGAAATAAAGACATTAGTAGATAATTCTGTGTTACCCATCAAAAAGCACCTTTCACTTTTTATAAAGAAAAGCATCCTATATTAGAAGCCACAGCAAAAGTAATAAAGAAAAGAACAATATTTGCCTTATATTGAACTTTGAATGTATTTTTTTAAACTCTCAGGGCATAAACATTGCCTGCTTGCTTTCTTTTAAGTCTGACTTTTAAGTAGCATTTTACAATGATAAATTTATGGTTTTTACTTATTTTTAAAGATCCTCACCAGACCAAAAAACACAGGTAAAACTTACTTAGACTACTTATTCCACTGCTGAGTTCCTTGTTTATATTTTCTCTGCACCCATTTCATAAGTTGGAAAAATAAATAAAATAATTTAAAAAATTTACCAGCACACAGTACAGGGAAGGGCCCCAATGACTAGGTTTGCCTTGGGCCCCATATGACTAGATCCGCCCCTGTATTCACCTGTTCAGTCACTGTCATTAGGAAACTCACACGGCCGAACTCCAAGTAGCACAGCAGTGATAAAGTTAGGTGACTACATTCAATGGCCGTCTGAAAAGTCAATACCGTGGCTAATGTTAGCTTAATGGCACTCACCACATGTAGTAGGTTTTGTCAGGGACATCCCGGCGTTAACCTCCTCTCTCTTCAGCGGATGCGCGGTACACAGCGGGGTCCAACTCCAGAGAAGTGTTGTCCGACTCGGCGTCAACAATATCCCAGTAGACCGTGGTAACGACGGCGGTGCTCCCGGCCTAGCCTCCTCTTTCTCTGCTGTACAGCACGGTGCGCACAGCAAAGAGTCCGGCGTTCACTAAGAGGCGGTGTCCGATTCCACAAGTCCAAATTATCAGTCCAGTTGATAAACCACACGTCCCCACGTCTTGAAAATGTCTTAAAATTTCAGTATCCACAGTACAACTTCATCAACTGGCTGTGGGTGATGAAATGGTTGACGGTTAAAAAGCGCTGTTTCTCTTTCCCATAATGCATTGTGAAAGGTTAACTCAATAAATTTAAGTAATCAGGGTTAAAACTTGATGAATTAAAGCTAGAATAACGTAAAATTGTGAACACATGCATTACTGTTAAACATAAGTATAATAAATTGATATTTGATAGTAAGCAAGGATCACATACTCAGATTTTGAAGTAATAAAGTCAAACTTGATTTGTATAAGTAAATTGTAATTTAATTTGTAAGTACAAATGAAATCCAGGCTAACAGTGTACTGCT
Organism: Scarus forsteni; assembly: GCA_036419115.1. Taxonomy (NCBI): domain Eukaryota; kingdom Metazoa; phylum Chordata; class Actinopteri; order Labriformes; family Labridae; genus Scarus; species Scarus forsteni. The sequence goes on along the minus strand of JAZDUH010000130.1, from coordinate 61,138 downwards.
CTGCCTCTCCCTCTATCTCCTCTCCTCCCTCTTCTTTCCCTCCTCTCTCTCCTCTTCCCCTCCTCTTCTTCCTCTCCTTCCTCTCCTTCTGGAGGGGCAGACCTCTCCATATCTCAGATGTTTGCTTTGTTTGGTTTCAAACTCGTCCTTCTGTGAATGTAGGTTAACATTTTAAAGCCGTGTCCCAGATCAGGGCTGCTCACACAGCTCTGCCAGCTCCTTTTGTCTGGATATAAGAACAAAACCACACTGTCCTCTGCAGAGCTCCATATCCCATAATCCATTTCTGCTACTCAGCAGTGAGATGGGGCAGAGACCCATAAATCTGGGACACATTCACATTGAAGGGCATCACCAAGTCCTATATCACAGCCTGTAGACTGCTACTGTGTTAGAGAAGAAGTGTTAGAGAAGTAAAGTGTGTAAAACCTTCACCTGGATCCACATACAAACAACGTTCACCAAACAGACCAATACACCAGGAGACATCCATCACCAAACAGAACATTACACCAGGAGACATCCTTAAACTAAACAGACCATTACACCAGGAGTCATCCATCACCAAACAGACCATTACACCAGGAGACATCCATCACCAAACAGACCATCACACCAGGAGACATCCATCACCAAACAGACCATTACACCAGGAAACATCCATCACCAAACAGAACATTACACCAGGAGACATCCATCACCAAACAGAACATTACACCAGGAGACATCCTTAAACTAAACAGACCATTACACCAGGAGACATCCATCACCAAACAGACCATTACACCAGGAGACATCCATCACCAAACAGACCATCACACCAGGAGACATCCGTCACCAAACAGACCATTACACCAGGAAACATCCATCACCAAACAGACCATTACACCAGGAGACATCCATCACCAAACAGAACATTACACCAGGAGACATCCATCACCAAACAGAACATTACACCAGGAGACATCCATCACCAAACACACCGTTACACCAGGAGAATCCTTAAACCAAACAGACCATTACACCAGGAGACATGATTCACCAAACACCAAGGACACTATAAAGTGTGACTGCTCAGCTAACCTCCTTGACCTTCAGATTGATGGTTTCCTGTTTGAGCAGACCGAGCGACTAACCTCTTCAGACCTCCTCTTTGGTCATGTGACTCAAAAGTTTTATGTGACATTGTTTTTACACTTAGAAAACAGATGGAGTTCTGGTGAATTTATTTTCTTTTCATTTTTTATCCATCCATCATAACATCTATTTGTCATCTAATTTAAATTTAAATCTTTGTTTTAGAAACAGACAAACTCTGGACTGACAGTCGCCAGCTTACAGTTTCTGGATGAACCGTTACACTAACTGTGTAACCCACTGATGCTTCAGCTCCACCTGTACACCCATCCTTCTGGTCAGAAGTTTCCTGTATCTCTGTTTGGCTCACATTAATGCTGTGCTAATGCTAATGCCGGAGAATGTGCACAGTCATCTGCTGAGTGAAAAGTAAATGCACCATTGACCTGGAGTACCACCTGACTCCACTTTGACTAGACTGAGTAATTGGCCCATTGGTCCTTGTTTCTGACCGGATGATCAGTTCCTTTCTCTCGGTGTAAGTGGATGAATGTCAGGTTTTTCTGTGTGCTTGGTGCAGGTGAGATCTCCTTCCTGTCTCTGGTGTTTACCTCACCAGCTGTCTATTCTTGGCCTCTCTACCTTTGTGTTGAGCAGGCTGACAGCATAACTGCAGGGTGCAGCAGTTAAATGTTTCCCTCCTGCTCTCCTCCATGTTGGCTTTGGCTCTACTAAACATTTAGGAACAACCCGGTCATTAGAGATCATAGGGAAGGACAGAGATCCACCATGAGAGCGAGGCCCACATGAATGAGATGAAGATCATGACCCAGGTCAGGCTGGACCTAGTCCAGCCTTTTAACCCAAACCTCGGCCATGTTTGATTTCTCAGTGCTGTGGTGGAGTGTCCTGTGTTATTGGACCATGGTGGAGCATCCTGTGTTATTGGACCATGGTGGAGCGTCCTGTGTTATTGGACCATGGTGGAGCGTCCTGTGTTATTGGACCATGGTCGAGTGTCCTGTGTTATTGGACCATGGTCGAGTGTCCTGTGTTATTGGACCATGGTGGAGTGTCCTGTGTTATTGGACCATGGTGGAGTGTCCTGTGTTATTGGACCATGGTGGAGTGTCCTGTGTTATTGGACCATGGTGGAGCGTCCTGTGTTATTGGACCATGGTCGAGTGTCCTGTGTTATTGGACCATGGCCGTGCACAGATACTCAGAGGAGTCGTCAGCTCAGACTAAACCATGAGGCCGGACAGAACTCTGTCTTTGAACAGGAGCTCCAGCTGATACTGTTGAAACTGTCCCCCTGTCCCAGCTGAACATGAGTCTGATGGATTTCAGCCTCTACAGCTCGGTGTCTGTTCTTGTTGTTCTGAGGAGCTCACAGAGCCCTGTGGCCTCAGAGGAGTCTGGATCTGATCAGCAGATCAAATCCTGTTAGTGATCCCTTTTCCCTGGTGTTTCTCAGCCTGCTCTGCCTCAGCATTCAGATTCATTTACAGCCTCCTATCAGAGCAGACAGATTCATGTCCACGTGTCAGAGTGGGACCAGGAGGACCAGGAGGACCAGGCTTGATCCAGCCCCACCAGGCTTCATACACCAGATCAGGATCTGATCCACATGGCCTTCAGCCAGATAAACCCTCTGATCCTCTCCGTGGTGAGAGCCAGACTCAGTCCACCATCAGCAGCTCCAGATGAGCGACACTCAACTCCAGCAGCCCTGTGATTGGTCAGGGGTGCCTCTGCAGTAAGCCCTGTGATTGGTCAGGGGTGCCTCTGCAGTAAGCCCTGTGATTAGTCAGTGGTGCCTCTGCAGAAAGCCCTGTGATTGGTCAGTGGTAGCTCTGCAGAAAGCCCTGTGATTGGTCAGTGGTGCCTCTGCAGTAAGCCCTGTGATTGGCCTTGCTCTTCTACAGTAGATCTCAGAGTCGGTGTGTTCCTGCTGTCCATCTTTGACCTCACTACAGCAGTGAAGATGACCTTTGACCTTCAGTCTGGCCGAACAGTCTCGTGTCCTTCAGGACTTTGGTGATAAATGCTGGAACATAAACTTTTTTTTTAAACTTGAAGCTCCTAAGTGGGTCGCTTTCTGGTTCTTCTTGAAAAAGTTCAGGATCGAGCTCGCTCACCTGATCCACCTTTTCAGAGAAGTCTCAGGAGGAACCTTGGCACATCTGCTCAGACCTCCGGACCTCCTGACCTGCTCAGTCCTGCTTAGACCTGCAGAGACCTCCAGACCTGCTCAGACCTGCTCAGACCTGCAGAGACCTCCAGAACTCCTGACCTGCTCAGACCTGCTCAGACCTGCAGAGACCTCCAGACCTGCTCAGACCTGCAGAGACCTTCAGAAGTTCAGACCATCAGACCTGCTCAGACCTGCAGAGACCTTCAGACCTGCTCAGACCTGCAGAGACCTTCAGATCATCAGACCTGCTCAGACCTGCTCAGACCTTCAGACCTCCAGACCTGCAGAGACCTCCAGACCTGCAGAGACCTCCAGATTTGCTCAGACCCTCAGACCTTCAGACCTGCTCAGACCTGCTTAGACCTGCTCAGACCTGCTCAGACCTTCAGACCTGCTCAGACCTTCAGACCATCAGACCTTCAGACCTGCTCAGACCTGCTCAGACCTGCTCAAACCTTCAGACCTTCAGTCCATCAGACCTGCTCAGACCTGCTCAGACCTTCAGACCTGCTCAGACCTGCTCAGATCTTCAGACCTGCTCAGACCTGCTCAGATCTTCAGACCTGCTCAGACCTTCAGACCTGCTAAGACCTTTAGACCTGCTCAGACCTGCTCATATCTTGAGACCTGCTCAGACCTGCTTAGACCTTCAGACCTTCAGACCTGCTTAGACCTGCACAGACCTGCTCAGACCTGCAGAGAACTTCCGACCTGCTCTGACCATCAGACCTCCAGACCTGCTCAGACCTTCAGACCTGCTCAGATCTACAGAGCTGCAGACCTGCTCAGACCTGCAGAGACCTTCAGACCTGCTCAGACCCTCAGACCTCCAGACCTGCTCAGACCTGCTCAGACCTGCTCAGACTGAGCTCCTGCACAGAAGCGTCTGAGACCCTGAGTGTGACTGTCTGGAAGCTCTGACATCAGCGCATGTCCACTAAACTGAGTGCTGGCATGTGCCACAGCAGCCATTCAGCTGATACAGGGAGGTCACCTGGAGGTCACCCTCAGACGTACTTCCCGTTAGCTCCTGGTACATGCAGGCATGATGGCGGCCACATGTCCTCCGTGTTGGCTGTGCACATCATTAAAATTAATTCAACATGGACCCAGGGTTAGGGTCAAAGGTCAGGGTTAGGGTTAGGGTTGGTGCACATTTGACCTGTGGTGGGTGGTGTCAAAGGTCAGGGTTGTTAATGTGATGGTATAATGATGTATCATTTAGTTGATGTTCTATTTTTAAATGTGTGATAGCCTTTAAAGGAGAGATCAGTCCCTATCACCTCAGGGCTGGCACAGAGACTGTGACGGCGTCCTCTGTGGAGCAGATAAACAAACAAACATGAAGACAGGGTTACGGTTAAAACTGTTAGCTGAAGTTCTTTTAGGGCTAACTTAGATACTCGTGTGGACAAACAACAAAAGGAAGGAAACCCCGAGCAGAGCCTGCTCCAGTCTGAACGTGGACGGACAGTCACGTGTGAACAGGAGCTAAACGCTTCTCCATCCCACTGATGGTCCAGAGTCTTCAGACTGAACCCCCGCCTCTCCGCCAAAGGAAGACGGCTAACTCTGTTGTTGTCATTCTGTTAGCTTAGCAGAAGATTTCCAAACATCGTCTGAACTTTGCTGAGCACAGAGAAAAGGTTTTGCTCTCAGTGGACTGTTCTGGTCTATCAGGATGTCGGGGACTCTTCAGGTGTACTGTTGTGGTCTATCAGGATGTCGAGGACTCTTCAGGTGGACTGTTGTGGTCTATCAGGATGTTGGGGACTCTTACTTTAGTTTATTGATTTATTTGACAGGGACCATGTACAAATACATTAATCTTTCAATAGAAAAGATGCTTTGTCCCAGATTTAGCAAATGCTAATTTCCATCTGCAGCCCCTTCAGGTGGACTGTTCTGGTCTATCAGGATGTCCTCAGTTCCTTCTGTAACTGCAGCACAGCTGGAGCGTCACACCTGATCCAGTCAGCCTCAGCTGAACCATAAGAGCAGGACAAAGACTGGAGCGAGCTAAAGCTACAAACACACCTACAGCCACCTACAAACACACCTACAGCCACCTCTGCAGTGCTGGCACGCTCCCACCTGTTCTGCAGAAGAACAACACACACACACACACACACTCAGCTCCTGCAGTGTGAAGCTGCACAAACATCCTCCTTTGCTTTCGCTCTGTCGGTCACACCAGCTGACACTCTCGAGCTGCTGTGTGTGATCTGTAGGGACTGGTCTCAGTAATGGGCCTCATTAATCATTCACAGCCATGAATGTGTATAAAATCAGTGAAATGCATGCTGGGAGAAAATGCTGTGGCAGCAACTTCTCTTTGTGCCGCCCGCGTCTCACTTTGCATTCTCAAACTTTCATTGTTGAATCTTTAATGCTTCATAAGCTGCAGCACAAACAGACCACCCAGGCCCTCATCAGTCTGTAACACAGGCCCTCGGGTCAGTCTGTAACACAGGCCCCAGGTTCAGTCTGTAACACAGGCCCCAGGTTCAGTCTGTAACACAGGCCCGCGTCTCACTTTGCATTCTCAAACTTTCATTGTTGAATCTTTAATGCTTCATAAGCTGCAGCACAAACAGACCACCCAGGCCCTTGTCAGTCTGTAACACAGGCCCCCGGTTAAGTCTGTAACACAGGCCCTTGGGTCAGTCTGTAACACAGGCCCTTGGGTCAGTCTGTAACACAGGCCCTCGGGTCAGTCTGTAACACAGGCCCCCGGTTCAGTCTGTAACACAGGCCCCCAGTTCAGTCTGTAACACAGGCCCCCTTTTCAGTCTATAACACAGGCCCTCGGGTCAGTCTGTAACACAGGCCCCCGGTTCAGTCTGTAACACAGGCCCTCAGGTCAGTCTGTAACACAGGCCCCGTCAGTCTGTAACACAGGCCCCCTTTTCAGTCTGTAACACAGGCCCTCGGGTCAGCCTGTAACACAGGCCCTCAGGTCAGTCTGTAACACAGGCCCTCGTCAGTCTGTAACACAGGCTCTCGGTTCAGTCTGTCACACAGGCCCCCGGTTCAGTCTGTAACACAGGCCTGCTTTTCAGTCTGTACCCCAGGCCTCCCGTTCAGTCTGTAACAAAGGCCCTCGGGCCAGTCTGTAACACAGGCCCTTGGTTCAGTCTGTAACACAGGCCATTGGGTCAGTCTGCAACACAGGCCCTCGGTCCGGGCTGTAACACAGGCCCCCGGTTCAGTCTGTAACCCAGGCCCTCAGGCCGGTCTTTAACCCAGGCCCTCAGTCCGGTCTGTAACCCAGGCCCTCAGTCCGGTCTGTAACCCAGGCCTTCATGTACTGAAAGCTAAATGACACACTGTGGACAGGTGGGCCTCATCTGTATATGGTAAAACTAAATGACACACTGTGGACAGGTGTGCCTCATGTGTATGTGGTAAATGCTAAATGACACTGGACAGGTGGGCCTCATGTGTATGTGGTAAAGCTAATTGACACACTGTGGACAGGTGGACCTTATGTGTGTGTGGTAAAGCTAAATGACACTGTGGACAGGCGGGCCTTATGTGTATGTGGTAAAGCTAATTGACACACTGTAGACAGGGGGACCTTATGTGTATGTGGTAAAGCTAATTGACACACTGTGGACAGGTGGACCTCATGTGTGTGTGGTAAAGCTAAATGACACTGTGGACAGGTGGGCCGTATGTGTTTGTGGTATAGCTAATTGACACACTGTGGACAGGTGGACCTCATGTGTGTGTGGTAAAGCTAAATGACACACTGTGGACAGGAGGGCCTTATGTGTTTGTGGTAAAGCTAAATGACACTGTGGACAGGTGGGCCTCGTGTGTGTGATAAAGCTAAATGACACTGTGGACAGGTGGGCCTCGTGGGTGTGGTAAAGCTAAATGACACTGGACAGGTGGGCCTCGTGTTTGTGATAAAGCTAAATGAAGCTGTGGACAGGTGGGCCTTATGTTTATGTGGTAGGGCTAATGGACACACTGTGGACAGGTGGGCCTCATCTGTATGTGGTAAAACTAAATGACACACTGTGGACAGGTGTGCCTCATGTGTATGTGGTAAATGCTAAATGACACTGGACAGGTGGGCCTCATGTGTATGTGGTAAAGCTAATTGACACACTGTGGACAGGTGGACCTTATGTGTGTGTGGTAAAGCTAAATGACACTGTGGACAGGCGGGCCTTATGTGTATGTGGTAAAGCTAATTGACACACTGTAGACAGGGGGACCTTATGTGTATGTGGTAAAGCTAATTGACACACTGTGGACAGGTGGACCTCATGTGTGTGTGGTAAAGCTAAATGACACTGTGGACAGGTGGGCCGTTGTGTAGTGTGGTAAAGCTAATTGACACACTGTGGACAGGTGGACCTCATGTGTGTGTGGTAAAGCTAAATGACACACTGTGGACAGGAGGGCCTTATGTGTTTGTGGTAAAGCTAAATGACACTGTGGACAGGTGGGCCTCGTGTGTGTGATAAAGCTAAATGACACTGTGGACAGGTGGGCCTCGTGGGTGTGTTAAAGCTAAATGACACTGGACAGGTGGGCCTCGTGTTTGTGATAAAGCTAAATGAAGCTGTGGACAGGTGGGCCTTATGTTTATGTGGTAGGGCTAATGGACACACTGTGGACAGAAGGACCTCGTGTGTGTGGTAAAGCTAAATGACACTGTGGACAGGTGGACCTCGTGTGTGTGGTAAAGCTAAATGAAGCTGTGGACAGAAGGGCCTTATGTGTTTGTGGTAAAGCTAATTGACACACTGTGGACAGGTGGACCTCATGTGTGTGTGGTAAAGCTAAATGTCACTGTGGACAGGTGGGCCTTATGTGTTTGTGGTAAAGCTAAATGACACTGTGGACAGGTGGGCCTCGTGTGTGTGATACAGCTAAATGACACTGTGGACAGGTGGGCCTCATTTGTGTGTGGTAAAGCTAAATGACACTGGACAGGTGGGCCTCGTGTGTGTGATAAAGCTAAATGACTCTGTGGACAGGTGAGCCTCATGTGTATGTGGTAAAGCTAAATGACACTGTGGACAGGTGGGCCTTATGTGTATGTGGTAAATGCTAAATGACACTGGACAGGTGGGCCTCATGTGTATGTGGTAAAGCTAATTGACACACTGTGGACAGGTAGGCCTCATGTGTGTGTGGTAAAGCTAAATGACACTGTTGACAGGTGGACCTCGTGTTTGTGATAGAGCTAAATGAAGCTGTGGACAGGTGGGCCTTATGTGTATGTGGTAGGGCTAAATGACACTGTGGACAGGTGGGCCTTATGTGTATGTGGTAAAGCTAAATGACACACTGTGGACAGGTGGACCTCATGTGTGTGTGGTAAAGCTAAATGACACGGTGGACAGGTGGGCCTTATGTGTTTGTGGTAAAGCTAAATGACACTGTGGACAGGTGGGCCTCGTGTGTGTGATAAAGCTAAATGACACTGTGGACAGGTGGGCCTCGTGTGTGTGGTAAAGCTAAATGACACTGTGGACAGGTGGGCCTCATGTGTGTGTGGTAAAGCTAAATGACACTGGACAGGTGGGCCTCATGTGTGTGTGATGAAGCTAAATGACACTGTGGACAGGTGGGCCTCATGTGTTTGTGATAAAGCTAAATGACTCTGTGGACAGGTGGGCCTCATGTGTATGTGGTAAAGCTAAATGACACTGTGGACAGGTGGGCCTTATGTGTATGTGGTAAATGCTAAATGACACTGAGGACAGGTGGACCTTATGTGTTTGTGGTAAAGCTAAATGACACACCGTGGAAAGGTGGGCCTCATGTGTGTGTGATAAAGCTAAATGACACTGTGGACAGATGGGCCTCATGTGTGTGTGGTAAAGCTAAATGACACTGTGGACAGGTGGGCCTTATGTGTTTGTGGTACAGCTAAATGACACTGTGGACAGGTGGGCCTCATGTGTGTGTGATAAAGCTAAATGACACTGTGGACAGGTGCGCCTCATGTGTGTGTGGTAAAGCTAAATGACACACTGTGGACAGGTGGGCCTTATGTGTTTGTGTTAAAGCTAAATGACACTGTGGACAGGTGGGCCTCGTGTGTGTGATGAAGCTAAATGACACTGTGGACAGGTGGGCCTCGTGTGTGTGGTAAAGCTAAATGACACTGTGGACAGGTGGGCCTCATATGTTTGTGGTAAAGCTAAATGACACTGGACAGGTGGGCCTCATGTGTTCGTGATGAAGCTAAATGACACTGTGGACAGGTGGGCCTCATATGTGTGTGGTAAAGCTAAATGACACTGTGGACAGGTGGGCCTCATGTGTGTGTGGTAAAGCTAAATGACACTGGACAGGTGGGCCTCGTGTGTGTGGTAAAGCTAAATGACACTGTGGACAGGTGGGCCTCATGTGTTTGTGGTAAAGCTAATTGACACAATGTGGACAGGTGGGCCTCATGTGTGTGTGGTAAAGCTAAATGACACTGTTGACAGGTGGGCCTCGTGTTTGTGATAGAGCTAAATGAAGCTGTGGACAGGTGGGCCTTATGTGTATGTGGTAGGGCTAATTGACACACCGTGGACAGAAGAACCTCATGTGTGTGTGGTAAAGCTAAATGACACTGTGGACAGGTGGACCTCATGTGTGTGTGGTAAAGCTAAATGACACTGTGGACAGGTGAGCCTTATGTGTTTGTGGTAAAGCTAAATGACACTGTGGACAGGTAGGCCTCGTGTGTGTGATAAAGCTAAATGACACTGTGGACAGGTGGGCCTTATGTGTTTGTGGTAAAGCTAAATGACACTGTGGACAGGTAGGCCTCGTGTGTGTGATAAAGCTAAATGACACTGTGGACAGGTGGGCCTCATTTGTGTGTGGTAAAGCTAAATGACACTGGACAGGTGGGCCTCATGTGTTTGTGATAAAGCTAAATGACTCTGTGGACAGGTGGGCCTCATGTGTATGTGGTAAAGCTAAATGACACTGTGGACAGGTGGGCCTTATGTGTATGTGGTAAATGCTAAATGACACTGTGGACAGGTGGGCCTCATGTGTATGTGGTAAAGCTAATGTACACACTGTGGACAGGTGGACCTTATGTGTTTGTGGTAAAGCTAAATGACACACCGTGGAAAGGTGGGCCTCATGTGTGTGTGATAAAGCTAAATGACACTGTGGACAGGTGGGCCACATGTGTGTGTGGTAAAGCTAAATGACACTGTGGACAGGTGGGCCTTATGTGTTTGTGGTAAAGCTAATTGACACACTGTGGACAGGTGGACCTCATGTGTGTGTGGTAAAGCTAAATGACACACTGTGGACAGGTGGGCCTTATGTGTTTGTGGTAAAGCTAAATGACACTGTGGACAGGTGGGCCTCATGTGTGTGATAAAGCTAAATGACACTGTGGACAGGTGGGCCTTGTGTGTGTGGTAAAGCTAAATGACACTGTGGACAGGTGGGCCTCATGTGTGTGTGGTAAAGCTAAATGACACTGGAAAGGTGGGCCTCATGTGTTTGTGATAAAGCTAAATGACACTGTGGACAGGTGGGCCTCATGTGTGTGTGGTAAAGCTAAATGACACTGTGGACAGGTGGGCCTCATGTGTGTGTGGTAAAGCTAAATGACACTGGACAGGTGGGCCTCATGTGTTTGTGATAAAGCTAAATGACACTGTGGACAGGTGGGCCTCATGTGTTTGTGGTAAAGCTAATTGACACACTGTGGACAGGTGGGCCTCATGTGTGTGTGGTAAAGCTAAATGACACTGTTGACGAGTGGGCCTCAAACCCGTTTGTTGTAAAGCTAAATGACACACCATGGACAGGCGGGCCTCGTGTGTGTGATAAAGCTAAATGACACTGTGGACAGGTGGGCTCATGTGTTTTGGTAAAGCTAAATGACACTGTGAACAGGTGGGCCTCATGTGTTTGTGTTAAAGCTAAATGACACTGTGGACAGGTGGGCCTCATGTGTATGTGGTAAAGCCTATTGACACACTGTGGACAGGTGGACCTTATGTGTGTGTGGTAAAGCTAAAAGAAACTGTGGACAGGTGGGCCTTATGTGTATGTGGTAAAGCTAAATGACACACCGTGGACAGGTGGGCCTTATTTGTTTGTGGTAAAGCTAAATGACACTGTGGACAGGTGGGCCTTGTGTGTGTGATAAAGCTAAATGACACTGTGGACAGGTGGGCCTCATATGTGTTTGGTAAAGCTAAATGACACTGTGGACAGGTGGGCCTTATGTGTATGTGGTAAAGCTCATTGACACACTGTGGACAGGTGGACCTCATGTGTGTGTGGTAAAGCTAAATGACACTGTGGACAGGTGGGCCTTGTGTAGTGTGGTAAAGCTAAATGACACTGTGGACAGGTGGGCCTCGTGTGTGTGATAAAGCTAAATGACACTGTGGACAGGTGGACCTTATGTGTGTGTGGTAAAGCTAAATGAAACTGTGGACAGGTGGGCCTTATGTGTATGTGGTAAAGCTAATTGACACACTATGGACAGGTGGACCTCGTGTGTGTGGTAAAGCTAAATGACACTGTGGACAGGTGGGCCTTATGTGTTTGTGGTAAAGCTAAATGACAGTGGACAGATGGGCCTCATGTGTTTGTGATCAAGCTAAATGACACTGTGGACAGGTGGGCCTCATGTGTGTGTGGTAAAGCTAAGTTACACTGTTTACAGGTGGGCCTCATGTGTTTGTGGTAAAGCTAAATGACACACCGTGGACAGGCGGGCCTCTCGTGTGTGTGATTAAGCTAAATGACACTGTGGACAGGTGGACCTTATGTGTTTTTGGTAAAGCTAAATGACACTGTGGACAGGTGGGCCTTATGTGTTTGTGGTAAAGCTAAATGACACACTGTGGACAGGTGGACCTCGTGTGTGTGGTAAAGCTAAATGACACTGTGGACAGGTGGGCCTTATGTGTTTGTGGTAAAGCTAAATGACAGTGGACAGGTGGGCCTCATGTGTTTGTGTTAAAGCTAATTGACACACTGTGGACAGGTGGGCCTTATGTGTATGTGTTAAAGCATATTGACACACTGTGGACAGGTGGACCTTATGTGTTTGTGGTAAAGCTAAATGACACTGTGGACAGGTAGGCCTCGTGTGTGTGATAAAGCTAAATGACACTGGACAGGTGGGCCTCATGTGTTTTTGATAAAGCTAAATGACTCTGTGGACAGGTGGGCCTCATGTGTATGTGGTAAAGCTAAATGACACTGTGGACAGGTGGGCCTTATGTGTATGTGGTAAATGCTAAATGAAACTGTGGACAGGTGGGCCTCATGTGTATGTGGCAAAGCTAATTGACACACTGTGGACAGGTGGACCTTATGTGTATGTGGTAAAGCTAAATGACACCGTGGAAAGGTGGGCCTCATGTGTGTGTGATAAAGCTAAATGACACTGTGGACAGATGGGCCTCATGTGTGTGTTGTAAAGCTAAATGACACTGTGGACAGGTGGGCCTTATGTGTTTGTGGTACAGCTAATTGACACACTGAGGACAGGTGGACCTCATGTGTGTGTGGTAAAGCTAAATGACACACTGTGGACAGGTGGGCCTTATGTGTTTGTGGTAAAGCTAAATGACACTGTGGACAGGTGGGCCTCATGTGTGTGATAAAGCTAAATGACACTGTGGACAGGTGGGCCTCATGTGTTTTTGGTAAAGCTAAATGACACACTGTGGACAGGTGGGCCTCATGTGTGTGTGATAAAGCTAAATGACACTGTGGACAGGTGGGCCTCATGTGTTTTTGGTAAAGCTTAATGACACTGTTGACAGATTGGCCTCATGTGTGTGTGGTAAAGCTTAATGATAATGTGGACAGGTGGGCCTCGTGTGTGTGGTAAAGCTAAATGACACTGTGGACAGGTTGGCCTCGTGTGTGTGGTAAAGCTAAATGACACTGGACAGGTGGGCCTCATGTGGTTGTGATAAAGCTTAATGACACTGTGGACAGGTGGGCCTCATGTGTATGTGGTAAAGCTAAATGACACTGTGGACAGGTGGGCCTCATGCGTGTGTGGTAAAGCTAAATGACACTGGACAGGTGGGCCTCATGTTTTTGTGATAAAGCTAAATGACACTGTGGACAGGTGGGCCTCATGTGTTTGTGATAAAGCTAAATAACACTGGACAGGTGGGCCTCATGTGTTTGTGGTAAAGCTAAATGACACTGTGGACAGGTGGGCCTCATGTGTATGTGGTAAAGCTAAATGACACTGGACATGTGGGCCTCATGTATTTGTGATAAAGCTAAATGACACTGTGGACAGGTGGGCCTCATGTTTGTGATAAAGCTAAATGTTACTATGGACAGGTGGGCCTCATGTGTGTGTGGTAAAGCTAAATGACACTGTGGGCAGGTGGGCCTTATGTATTTGTGGTAAAGCTAAATGACAACGTGGACAGGTGGGCCTCATGTGTGTGTGGTACAGCTAAATGACACTGTGGACAGGTGGGCCTCATGTTTGTGATAAAGCTAAATGTTACTATGGACAGATGGGCCTCATGTGTGTGTGGTAAAGCTAAATGACAGTGTGGACAGGTGGGCCTTATGTATTTGTGGTAAAGCTAAATGACACCGTGGACAGGTGGGCCTCATGTGTGTGTGATAAAGCTAAATGACACTGTGGACAGGTGGGCCTCATATGTGTGTGGTAAAGCTAAATGACACTGTGGACAGGTGGGCCTCATGTGTTTGTGATAAAGCTAAATGACACTGTGGACAGGTGGGCCTCATGTGTTTGTGATAAAGCTAAATCACACTGTGTACAGGTGGGCCTCATGTGTTTGTGGTAAAGCTAAATGACACACTGTGGACAGGTCACTGTCAAAGTCCAGTGTCCTCAGCCAGACCAAATCCAGGGAACTGAAACCAGAGTCTCCATGGACCCTGTGAACAGGTCCTCATCTTTAAACCTGATCTCCAGGTCCAACACAGGACCTCTCTCTTCAGAATTCCAGGTCTTTATGAGGCCTGTGCTTCATCTCATGCACATGTGATCATACCACATATACATGCTGAGGAGAGGTCGTCTCCATCAGAGTCTAAGCTCAGTGATCCAGGTCAGGAAAAAGTGCATTTGGACCTCTGAAGGAACCAAAGTTCTGCCAATCACGTGCCCTGACCTCTGACCTGACCCCTGATCACTGTGACCTCCTCAGGAGACGCTGACCACCATGTGGTCGATCGTCTTTATTGATGCTGTGAATCTTAGGCTCTCTTTAAAGGATGGCCTAACACACTCATAAATCCTCACACACACTCGTGGGAGCAGCCAGTGTGACCTGCTGACCTCTGACCTCCTCACTGAGGAGATAATGAGGGAGGCTCAGGTGGAGTATCTGGAGTCTGGAGCGAGCCCTCGTCTGATCATCAAGAGCATTTCTGCAGTAGACGAGTAATAAATGTGCTGTAGGCTGGTTCACCTCTGACCCCTGACTGACGCTTTGTGGGGTCACTGCAGCAAGTCCAGCCGCTGGAGGCTCGACCGGCTCAGCCATTGGTGCTGGACCGGGCCGGCTCAGCCGCTGGTGCTGGACCGGCTCAGCCGCTGGTGCCGGACCGGCTCAGCCGCTGGTGCCGGACCGGCTCAGCTGCCGGAGGCTGGATTGGCTCAGCTGCTGGTGCTGGACTGGGCCGGCTCAGCCGTTGGAGGCTGGACCGGCTGGTTTCTCCTGGTATATCTCTGTAGATAAAGCAGCTTGTAACGTCAGTGTGAGTGGGACAGAGAGCCTGACCAGCTGCCCTGGTCTCTGTTCATGAGAGCACAGCCTGATGTCCTGAGTGAACATCACATGGACATAAGCCGACCACACAGTGACTCCCTCTCATCACTACCCAGAATGCACTGGGCTTGGACTGTTTCAGGTCCAGAAGAGAAGAGGTCCAGAGCTCTGCAGCTTGGATCATGTTTACATTTAAATGTTTTAAGTGCAGCTGCATGAACATTAAACTCCTGAAACACGACCTTGAAGGGGACGTGTTGTTTTGTCAGAGCTGCTCTGTGATTGGCCGCCGTGCTAATGTGCTGAATTTTAAGTGTTTATGTGGTTGTTGTTGGAGCGGAGGAAGCAGCTCCTCATTATCACCAAACTCTGTGATCAAAGCTGAGCGTCGGCTCACCGAGGATTCCTGCTGCTCTTCAGGGCCCTCAGCTCTTATTTTTAGACCATCATTAAACTCTCTTCGCTCCTCTGCGGCTCGTGGGTCGTCCTCAGAGCTCAGGTTTATCTTTAGTGTCTCACAGTGACTCTCCTGGAGCTGATGAAGGTGTTGGCACCTGAGCTGACTCTGTCTTCATCATCATCATCACACATATACATGACTGCAGCATCCTGACCCATTGACCTTCAGCTCGCTGAGTAAACACTGTAAAATGATTGAAGTCACTCCTCCATCAGCTCGTGAGCATGCTCAGTAACACCTGCACACAATGTTACTATACTACATTATGTTCTATTATTATTATTATTAAAGGTACTGTTTTATAAAAAAAATACAAATATAATTTATTTTACTTATTTATTTTTGAATGTTCTGACTCCTCAGAGAAGAACAGTGAGGTTTAGATTTGGTACAAAAAGAAGAATTCAGTTTAAATTCTTCTGTCCAGTGATTATAGAACTTTCATTTTAAAGTCTTTTCACAGATTTCTAAAATAATTAGTTATTTTAATTAGTAATTAGTATAATTAGTTTCCTCACTTCTACGACAGGTGATTAGTTTAAACAAGGATCATTGAGCTTTTAGTCTCTTTTCTCTGAAGTCCTCAGAGTTAGAGGACCTGATTTATAAAACTGAGCCGGAAATATTACTGCAGGTGGCATATGCCAGGAACACGGAAACTTTCATATATAATAGAGAGCACCTGAACATCCTATGCCTCGTCCATGTATAAAGCACAATCAACTCTAAAGCTGTGACACCTGAAGGAACGCTTGGCCCCGCCCACAGGGTGCCTGTAAAGGTCAGGTGAAAGCCCTCGGTGCGTCGGAGTCTCCCGTGTGCCACGTCCTCCAGCAGTGCCAGATAAGCCATTGAGTGTCTGCTTTTTGTATAGATAGATAACTTTTATTGTCCCAGAAGGAAATTTGTTTTGTTTTGCATCCAGGAGACCTAGAGCACACATTTACGTCACAGGAGACACTTTAGTCCAGGGATTGTTTTGTTGAGGTGGAGATGGCAGATGGTATAAAACTTTTTGTTTAAAGGTAGAGTTCTCCACCTCATCTGGACTGCGACCTGATGGCAGAGTCTGCAGTGGGTATAGAGATGCTGCTCTGTTGTTCTCCTTCACAGAGTTCTGAGATGGTGGCTGTGGATTACTGCTGGTGTGTTTGATTTTGTTGAGCTTGCTTTTGTTGGAGACAGACGGCATATTGTAGTTGGATTATGCTCTTGTACAGTAGGAACAGAGGATGGAGAGGTGAACAGTGGCTTGTAGCCTCTGCTGTGAGTGTTTATTTCAGTTATGTTGGTCAGGGTCAAAGGATGGGGTATTGTCCAGGGTGAGTATGAGATATTTAAATTTGTTGGCCTTTTCTTTTATGTTACCATGATGGAGATGGGATTGAGACGGGAGGTGGATGTGTTAAGACCAGTTCCTTTGTTTCCACACACTGATATGGACGTAATTGTCCACCATTGTGTGAAGCAGTGATGGAGTTGCTGCCATTGAGGAGGGCCAGGATTTTAGTACAAATAGCATGCACGGTGCATTTGGCCTTCATGAATATGCAGAAAACATGCAGATTATCAGAGTGTGAAAATTAGTTGGAGGAGGAGGAACAAATGTAAACATTAAGCTCCATCAATGAGATTACTCAAACCCCACACTGATTACACTCAGTGCTTTTGATTCTAAATTTAGCAAGGTTGAAAGGCAGGTGCAAAAACAGGCGCAGTGTTATGCACAGAAGGCTGCGGTCATTGTGGCGGGAAACAGGTTTGCATTACCCACTGAGTGAGTTTAGCGGGCAGTGAGTGGAGAGTGTGATGCTTTCATTTAGATAATGTTTCACTGGAATAAGAAAAGGAAAATGAAAAATGATAGATACAAATGTGGCGCGAGTAAAAGTGGCGACCTTGGTTGTCAAAATGTGACAAGAGAGACAAGTGTTTTTATTTGCCTTTGAACTTCACGGCTTCAAACTTCATTTTGCATTTACTGCCACTCTGCTCTCCCAAACTCTCCACGGAGACAAAAACCCAAAATCCTCTTTAAAGGGTGCGGGCCACACCGCTCTGTCCTCACACCTGGAGCACAGGTGGTCAAGTAGATCACCTGCAATGCACCCACTAACAGCAATTTTTTTAGTTTGCAAACGTAATTTAGAGCTTGTTTGTTTGAATCTGAGAAGATAAGGCCCTGAGTGCAGTCTGTTTAACCTTTGACCTGTTTATCATGAGATTATTAGTGGTTAGTGTGGCCTGTTTAGCTTGACCTTTGACCTGTTTATCATGAGATTATTAGTGGTTAGTGTGGCCTGTTTAGCTTGACCTTTGACCTGTGTTTATTATGAGATTATTAGTGGTTAGTGTGGCCTGTTTAGCTTGACCTTTGACCTGTGTTTATTATGAGAATATTAGTGGTTAGTCCGACCTGTTTAGCCTGACCTTTGACCTGTTTATTATGAGACTATTAGTGGTTGGTGTGGCCTGTTTAGCCTGACCTTTGACCTGTTTATTATGAGATTATTAGTGGTTTGTGTGGCCTGTTTAGCTCGACCTTTGACCTGTGTTTATTATGAGAATATTAGTGGTTAGTCCGACCTGTTTAGCCTGACCTTTGACCTGTTTATTATGAGATTATTAGTGGTTAGTGTGGCCTGTTTAGCTCGACCTTTGACCTGTGTTTATTATGAGATTATTAGTGGTTAGTGTGGCCTGTTTAGCTCGACCTTTGACCTGTGTTTATTATGAGATTATTAGTGGTTAGTGTGACCTGTTTAGCTCGACCTTTGACCTGTGTTTATTATGAGATTATTAGTGGTTAGTGTGGCCTGTTTAGCTCGACCTTTGACCTGTGTTTATTATGAGATTATTAGTGGTTAGTGTGACCTGTTTAGCTCGACCTTTGACCTGTGTTTATTATGAGAATATTAGTGGTTAGTCTGACCTGTTTAGCCTGACCTTTGACCTGTTTATTATGAGACTATTAGTGGTTGGTGTGGCCTGTTTAGCTCGACCTTTGACCTGTTTCAGTCTGGGTTCACCTGCAGTCTCTTACCTGGTGGAGCCTCCTGCAGGTGGGTTGGACCTGTTGGTGCAGAGAACAGCTGCTGTGATGTTAGCGTGCTCTGCTCTCTGTGAACATGGACAGGCTGTTGTTAGATCAGTGTGACATCACTGAGCGCGCTCAGTCCACTGCTGCCCTTGGCTGGGCTGTAATAATCTGCACAGCAGGTGTTTGTCCTCACACCTGGAGGACAGATGGCGTCCACCTGCCCACACGCTCTTACAGTATTCATGAGAAGTCTTTATGTTAGCTGATGGGAGTCCAAAAAGGAAACACGCTTCTGCACGTGCTCAGTAAGAGCCGGCCTGTAGGAAATGACTGAGCTCTATTTAAAGCTGTGAATGAAACAAAGCTTCATCTCCTGTGTCCTGGTCCACTTTTACACAGTTCATCTTTTTTCTAAAGGAGACTCAGTTTGGAGGATCATAAATGCAGACTGAAGCCAGATGGTCTGGTGCTGATTGTTTCCGTCCCTCCATCTCTGTGGCTGTAATCACCTTTAATTTCATTTCATTTCATTTTAGGACAATTTTTGACAATGTTCCCAAAGCTCTGAGTGCACATGAAATGCCTTTTTGGTGCTCTGTCACAGGGCCGAGATTCAGATTTAAAGTTTTGGTTTGTTTATCTTCGAGACATTGAAGAGAGTTCAGGTCATATTGTCTGATAAAATCCTCAGCTGTCTGAAGCAGACCAGACAACAGACTAGAGCCCGACTATGAGACTTTGTATAGGGCACCAGAGAGACCAAAAGAATGAATTTCATTACCGAATAATGGAGATTTGGAGTGTTTTATTTTGAGAGGACAATCAGCTCGTCGGTAGAGCATGACTGCACCTGAGTCCACAGACAGGCTTTCCGACCCGGTCACAACTGAGATGGGTTAGGGTTAACATCGTCATCATGGTTAGGGTTAACATCGTCATCATGGTTAGGGTTAACATCGTCATCATGGTTAGGGTTAACATCATCATCATGGTTAGGATTAACATCACCATCAGGGTTAGGGTTAACATCATCATCATGGTAAGGATTAACATCGTCATCAGTCCTCTTCCAGCTCTAGTCTCAGGTAAACACATCTAACTGCACAGTGTGAGTAAGTGGAGGACAGAGAGGGATTTAATTCAGAGATCAGAGCTGATAAAACATAAAGATATCAGATCGGCTCAGACTGATGACTGGTGGATCAAACTCCTGTTAGCTTCAGGTGCATGCTGTGGGTCTTCTTCTCCCTCTGATTTCACAGGTGCAGTCGGAGCTGAACTTTGTTACCTGCTGGTCCTGAAGCCTGATGCTCCATCCATCATGTCTCCTCCTCACAGCTCCACACATCGCTCTATAGTCTGACTCCTGCTGTTAATGTGACAGGATGCACGGCCCTAACAGCCCACCTGAGGCCTCAGGTCCATCAGGAGGACCTGTGGGTGCAGACGTGGGCCTTCCTCACTTCAGTAGCTCATGGCTGCAGGGACTAACTCAGAGTTTCTGTGTGGAAGGATGTTAGAGAGAGTCAGGTGGGAAGACTGCAGCTCTCCCCAGGCTCTGACAGAACCCTGCTATAATGCAGCTCTGGGGGGGAGGGGGGGGATGTGATTTGGTGAGCATTGTCTGCTCTGATCAATGTCTGTGCTGGGCCTCTGATCTACAGCTGTGAGCGTGCTGACAGCAGCAGAACGCTGCAGCCCGTCTGATGGATGCTCAGCAGGAGCCTGACGCCTCAGGGCCTCGTGGTGACCACAGGGCTGTAATCAGATTTTAGTAAATCACACCAGAGATGTTTGGAGAGGAGATAAAGCCTCTGTGCTCGGCTGGATAAAGGTCTGCAGTCATACAGATTAACAAGGAGACCGGCAACGTCATCGTGTTACCCACATGATCACAACAAGTGAGCGTCAGTGGTTATTGTGAAGTTAAGACCCTCAGTGTGGGGCTGGTTTAAATGTAAGAAAGGATGGTTTTATGTGAGCGGATGGTTTAAATGTGACAATGGATGGTTTAAATGTAAGAAAGGATGGTTTAAATGTAAGGAAGGATGGTTTAAATGTGAGCAGATGGTTTAAATGTAAGAAAGGATGGTTTAAATGTAAGGAAGGATGGTTTAAATGTAAGGAAGGATGGTTTAAATGTGAGCAGATGGTTTAAATGTAAGAAAGGATGGTTTAAATGTAAGGAAGGATGGTTTAAATGTGAGCGGATGGTTTAAATGAGAGAATGCTTAAATGTTTAAAAACGTGTTTGATCTTCTGTTTGGGGTTAGATGGAGTGAGACTAAGACTCTTATGCTAACGGACTGGATGATGATTTGAGATGAGGACTAACTGTGGACATGTCCTGACATTAGAGAATCCTACTGATGACTTCCTTACTGATGGAGGGACGGGCAGGTCTGTCTCTACTGAGCTAACAGGCTAACCTTAGCAGAGCCGCTGAGGACTACGGGAGCCTGTGAGGACAAACAGGAGGGCAGATACATTAAGGTGATAGATTCAGGGACTGGTTTTGGTGGTGCTTTCAATCCAGATGAGGATCCAGGAAAGTGCTCCCAGAGTTTTTCTTGGCTGTTTTTTGTGTAATACTTTCCTATTAGAGGGAAAAAAATAATAATAAATAATTCTGTCAAGATCATATTTTCCAACTCCTCTGATGCCCTCTCAGGAGGCTCCTTCATAACGGCTCTATGTTCTCTGCAGAAAGCTCCGATATTCGTCCTGTTTGATTCAGTTTTCCTGCAGGGTTCTTCTCAGTCATATCATAGATCTGTGACTCCATCATAGATCTGTGACTCCTTTATCATAGATCTGTGACTCCTTTATCATAGATCAGTGACTCCATCATAGATCTGTGACTCCTGCTCTTCTCTCCCATTGAATCTTTGAGTGCTGCTGGACTGAGCCTTCCTGGATCAGGCCTTCCTGGACTGAACCTTCCTGGACTGAGCCTTCCTGGATCAGGCCTTCCTGGATCGGGCCTTCCTGGATCGGGCCTTCCTGGATCGAGTCTTCCTGGACTGAGCCTTCCTGGATCGGGCCTTCCTGGACTGAGCCTTCCTGGATCGAGCATTCCTGGATCGGGCCTTCCTGGACTGAGCCTTCCTGGATCGGGCCTTCCTGGATTGAGCCTTCCTGGACTGAGTCTTCCTGGATTGAGTCTTCCTGGATTGAGCCTTCCTGGATCCGGCCTTCCTGGATTGAGTCTTCCTGGATCGAGCCTTCCTGGATCCGGCCTTCCTGGATTGAGCCTTCCTGGATCGGGCCTTCCTGGAGCAGAGGACTAAATCATACAGGTCTGCTCGTGGCTGATCAGATTTACTGGCAGGGGCCATGTGGTAATAAAGCTGGGTCAGCGGACCAGGGGAGAAATGCTGAGGCTTGGAAACAGAGCGATTTATGGGCCTATAAGTCAGAGAGAGGGAGGAGGAGGGAGGAGGACGGAGGAGGGAGGAGGGAGGAGGACGGAGGAGGGAGGAGGAGGCAGTCACCTCAGTTGACAGAAGAGGAGCATCACTGAGGAGTTTTTGACTGAATATAATTCTGATGTTTTTTCTGTAACCACACGAACTTTACAGATTAAAAATTGGTGAGGAGCAGAAACCTGATGGAGCTCCAACGGCTGTGGTGAGGCCTGTTTTTATCTGGATGTGTTATTGAGCTTCAAAAACCAGCCTGAGCCAGCAGAGGAGGCTCACCTGTGGCTGTCCTGTCCAGGTGGACATGTGAAGGATGGATACAGAGTGGCACTGGTTCAGCACATGGGTGCCCTCCATCCGTAACATGCCAGCAGTTCTGCACTGGTTCGCTGGAGGTACGTGGCTTCTGTTCTCAGCAGCTTCAAACCCTCACCAGTCTTTTCTCAGCACATCGATCAGCAACAGGAAATCAAACCCTCAGAGTCTCTGGATTATTTCAATATGCACCAAATGCCATCACAGCAGCCAGCCAATCAGTGAGGAGCAGGTGGTCTAACCTGATGACATGCTCCTCCCACTGGTCTCTGGTTATCCAGCACTTACCTTGTGAAGCTGTGTCTCGTGTTTCAGCTGCTCAGGACTGCAATGATAGACTTTAACTGTGGACTAGGACATGCCTGAAGAAGGCTGCAGACAGGATGAAGGGGATTACACTTCCTGCTGTGCCTTTCAAAATAAAACCCAGCAGGAACATTGTCCATCCACTGACCCTGTAGGAGAGTCTGCCCCCCCCCCCAAGAAAATGATTAACTTTGTAAATTAAAAAGCATCAATCTGGCACACTTTGACAGGTAAATCAAAAACCTGCACACATTGGGCTGCTGGTTTTGTGGAGTGGTTAGCGACCTGGCACGTCCCGTATACAGACTTCTGCCGGCCCAGGTTTGAGTCCAGCCTTTGACCAGTTTGCCGGGTGTCTTCTTCTACTATCTCTTTCACAAGCCCATACACTGTCTTTCTCTCCGATCAATAAAGGCACAACAAGCCCAAAAATACATTTAAAAAAAGATCTAACCACAGAGGTGAGTGAAACAAGACAGATAAGTAAGACAGGGGGACCACGGAAAGTAAAACTGAGTTCATAGGCAAGGAGGAAACATATTTCAAATAAAGACAAACTAAACAAGATGTGATAAAACAGTCTGGGATATTCTCCTGGATAAACTGTGACGTACACTCATGGATGTTTGTCCTCTTAGGGCCTCATTTTTCACATCTTCATCTGATTTAAAGGCTGTCCGCTGAAAACAGCTCTGGGACCCTCTAATGGGCCTCCACCCACCCTTTGAGAACTGCTGCAGATTGTTTTTAAAGCCTGAACCTTCAAAGATTTTTTTATACCATGGAGAATAACTGATGCAGGATTCCTCAGGATGGATTTATCAATCAGAAAACAGTGAATAATGAAATCACACACGATGTTCCTGCGATGTGTTGATCTTTACGCTCGAGTTTAAAAGACGCTGAGGGAACACTAAATACGTGAATGTATGTTCATGTTTTGTGCTTTAGCTGAAGGCAGCGTTCGTTTTACTGAACGAAGCGAAGCCATGCGAGCTAGTTCAGGCAGACAACTCGAGCGGCGCTGCTACTCACATGTCACATTTCACATGTCATACGTAACACTCCTTACATCAATCCTCCAATCACACTCTCCACCTCTCAATTTGGCAGTGTATGTAAACTGGGAGTTTACCCATCTCTCCCTCTGCACGGCAAACGTCTGTGCTGCCAGGCACTGATTTGCTGCGTGTTCTTTCACCCCCACCTCCACCCCAGCATCCACCTGCAGGCTCCAGGGGTGTTCATATGTTTTGCTCATCACTCCTCCATGCCTTCATGTAACCCTTCTGCAAGGAGTGATGAGACTGGAGCCTGGCCGCCATACCTGTAACATGTATTTGCAGCAACAATAAAACAATTTAACGTGAGTTGACTGACTGAAATGTTTTTACATGAATGATCAGACTCTATGAGACAGGCAGCATGATGACAGGATGTCTTAGGTCCATAAGTGCCTGCTTTGTAACACAGAGAAGGTGAATTTATCAGCAGGGAAGAGAAAGTTAAAGTCACACAACCCTGCTTTAGGTATCTTTGAACATTTTGTGGGGGTTATACAGAATTTCAGGGCGTTTTCTGGCGGGTTTACGGCGTAGATCTGCATGTCACATAGACCACCCACTGCCTGAAATCACTCTAAGCTTTTCTGAAAAGACACCAAAGCACAATCTGTCTTAGAAAATGCAGAGAGGTGTTATGAGGCCTTATGTTCAGGCACAGGCTCACAGTGAAGACACATGGTAACAGCAGAGTGTAGCTCTCTCGTAGATGCTGCCTATTAAAGAAGGCCAGCAGAGGATGATGATGAGCTCTGATCTCCATGCTTATAATAGGGTCACAGAGGCTGTGCATGAGGAAATGATCTATAATCCTGAATAGCTCATTAATCTGACTAAGGTGGCTTCAGCCCACTTTAACCACTGCCTACATCAGCCTACATTTTTCATTTAGGAACTACGGCGGGCCGCCATAGCTTACCCTTAACAGAAACACTGATCTACTTTATTCACCTATACCAGTCATCTGGTCCAGGGTCTTCAAAAGCCCCCTCAGACTGCAAACAGTCAAACAGCAGGTTTATCTCAGGCCGTACTGTAAAGCTGTGCTAACCTCAGGACTATTACCCGTCTACCATTTCAAACAGCTACATAACCTTTGACTGAATTTATTCATGTGTCATTTTATTATTATTATTATTTTATCCAGTCCTCAGTGAGAGAATAAAAACAGAAGCGTGCTCCTGAACACCAGGTATCATCAGGATCACTAAAACAGACTCGGCCTGTCTGACATGCTTACCTGGTGACAGCTACTCGTAGAGAGGATTATCTGTTTACCATTGGTTGATTGGTGAGCCAATCAGAGAGCCAACAGAGGGTCTGTTGTTGTGGCTAATGAATGAATAGCCCATTTTGACTCTGTGGTTATCGGACTGTGTCATGAACGAAGATGAAGTTTCTCCTTCATCGTCAGAGCTCAGCATGCAGATCACAGCTATGTAATAATATCATATTATTATAATATTATACTACGATATCATTATAATTTACTATTATACTATAATATTATATAATAATAATATAATATTATACTATAATATATTATTATAATATTATAGTATACTATAATATAATATAATATTATAGTATAATATATTATTATATTATTATACTATAATATTATATTAAAATATTTTAGTATATTATAATATAATATAATATTATAGTATAATATTATATTATTATAATATTTTACTATAATATTATAATAATATAATATTTTACTATAATATTATAATAATATAATATTATACTGTAATATTAAAGTATAATATTTTATCACCTCAGAGCTGCTCCACTCTCCTGATTTAGATCTTTCAGAGCTCCTCACACCTCCTCAGAGCTCAGGAGGTGTGACCTACGTCAGAGCTCCTCACAGGTGTGTGTAGGTGTGTGTGTGTGTGTGTGTAGGTGTGCGTGTAGGTGTGTGTGTGTGTGGTAAACCCCTTTTACATTTATTTTTATTTATTAGCTCTACTTAACCAGGTTGGTCCCCCTGAGATTAAACCCCCTTTATCAGGGGAGACCTGGTGAAGACAGGCAGTAGCACAGAGAGAAGGACAGAAATACAAAAAGACAAAATTACAGAGCACAACATTGTGGATTAAAGGCAGAGAGATCTATCAGCTTTATCTTTGGTTCAGTTGTTCAACAGCAGAGCTAAAACATCATATAGGATCTATCATTTTCAATATAAAAACGTTAGAGGACATCAGCTCTTTGTCTGCAGCAGACTCCAGTGTGAGGGTGCAGATTACCCAAACGCCCTGTTCCTGGATGATTGACTGATGCAGGTCACGTAGTGACGTGAGTCCTTCTTGATTGAAGCCTGAACTTTGTGAAAAGAAGACATGAGGTCTGTGTGTGTGAGCATGTGTGTTTTGTTCTGTTCCTGTGCTGTTTTAATGTTGTTGCTGTTTATTGTCTTGGTGTTATACTCTGTTCCTGTGCTGTTTTAATGTTGTTGCTGTTTATTGTCTTGGTGTTATACTCTGTTCCTGTGCTGTTTAATGTTGTTATTGTTTATTGTCTTGGTGTTATACTCTGTTCCTGTGCTGTTTTAATGTTGTTGCTGTTTATTGTCTTGGTGTTATACTCTGTTCCTGTGCTGTTTTAATGTTGTTGCTGTTTATTGTCTTGGTGTTATACTCTGTTCCTTTGCTGTTTTAATGTTGTTATTGTTTATTGTCTTGGTGTTATACTCTGTTCCTGTGCTGTTTAATGTTGTTATTGTTTATTGTCTTGGTGTTATACTCTGTTCCTGTGCTGTTTTAATGTTGTTGCTGTTTATTGTCTTGGTGTTATACTCTGTTCCTGTGCTGTTTTAATGTTGTTGCTGTTTATTGTCTTGGTGTTATACTCTGTTCCTGTGCTGTTTAATGTTGTTATTGTTTATTGTCTTGGTGTTATACTCTGTTCCTGTGCTGTTTTAATGTTGTTGCTGTTTATTGTCTTGGTGTTATACTCTGTTCCTGTGCTGTTTTAATGTTGTTGCTGTTTATTGTCTTGGTGTTATACTCTGTTCCTGTGCTGTTTTAATGTCGTTATTGTTTATTGTCTTGGTGTTATACTCTGTTCCTGTGCTGTTTAATGTTGTTATTGTTTATTGTCTTGGTGTTATACTCTGTTCCTGTGCTGTTTTAATGTTGTTGCTGTTTATTGTCTTGGTGTTATACTCTGTTCCTGTGCCATCCTTCAGTGCTGTATTTGTAAGTATTCTGCAGTGCAGCTGAGTGAAGCTGCTGTTTGCCGGGCTTGATGTGCTGCAGGCCCTTCTGCTCGTTAAGTCTCTGTGTTCTTGATGTTTGAGACGTTCAGGGTCTGACCTGAGGACGGACTTCAGGCTGCAGATCTCTGCACGCTCCTCTGAACTCACTGAGGCAGACAGCAAAGCTCCAGAGGGTCAGCTCTGATGAAAGTCCTTAAAGTTTATGAGACTTCAGACCAGAACGTTCTGCAGCTCACGACCTCTGACCCCAGTGGAGGTTTATGTCAGACCATCACACAGTCCATCTCTGACATGTCTGAGGTCTCAATGAGGACCACAGACTGAGCTCTGAACCTTCAGAGATGTTTGAGTGTTCATGTTTCAGGCTGTGACGTCTGAACAACGTCTGAGTAAACCCACACCACGGTCCTCCTGAAGCTCCACCAGCAGACGTCTGAGTAAACCCACACCACGGTCCTCCCGAAGCTCCACCAGCAGAAGTCTGAGTAAACCCACACCACAGTCCTCCTGAAGCTTGGACAGCTTCCTCACGAAGACTTTGGCTTCAGCCCGGTCCGTTGAGACGTCATGATTGTTCTTCATCCAGACATTATCACATTCATCTTCACCGACACCTGGGGGACTCTTGGCAGCAGAAGCAGCACCATCATGAAGTCCTGTACTAAAGAGGTCTGGACTGTGACAGGCCAACAATCTGGGCTCTCATTGGTTGGATGTGGACCAACAGAGCGTTAACTTGACTGTGATGATAAAGCTTTTGTTCTGCTCTTCAGCGTGATGTCCCTGCAGTGTGAGCTCACTGTGACGTGCTGAAAGTTCAGAAAATCCAATATTAAGTTAAAATATTTATGCCAAGGCTTTAGACTGAAGTACCCGTGTCAGTTCTCAGTCTGACCCCTGACCTGATCCCCACCACTCCATGACTAAGGTCTGAGACTGTTTGAGACACACAGCTCATCATTTGTTCAAAAACACTTGGGGCCTCTACAATCAAAAACTGTAAGACTGATTAAAGGACAACCAATAGCAGGATGCTCACAAGAGGAGGTCTGCAACTTCTGTTTCTTTTCACAAAAGCACTCTTTCAAAGGATTAAAAGGATTTTTATTTAGTCTACACTTACATGAGAAAAGCAGCGCTGCTTTTAAGTTCCGAGGAATTTGGGGGTAAAAGTAAAAAAAAAAATAAGTAGGTGGTAAAAACCCAGTAAAAGAAGCATTAAAAACACTATGGATACCACAGCTGCTCTCCTGAAGTCCACAGTCATCTCTCTGGTCTTCCTCACATTGATGCAGAGCTTGTTGTCCATGCTCCTGATGGTCCACCTCCTCTCTGTATTCAGACTCATCGCCGTTGCTGATGCATCCCACTCCTGCTGTGTCGTACACAAACTTGACGATGCTCACATGTTTGGCGGAGCAGTTGTGTGTCAGCAGGTGAACAGGAACTCACACACAGCCTGAGTGTTGGGGACGAGGACATGTGGATTTAGACAGTCTGTAGTCTGCTGGTTAGGAATCTAACACCGTTTCAGGGGGAGGAGCTTCCGCACCAGGGTGAGTGGGATGATGGTGTTGAAGGCAGAAGTGAAGTCGGTGAAGAGCAGGAACATGTAGGTGTCCTTTCCGTGCAGGTGGACGAGTGGACTGATGAGGGTCTACGGTGACAGATGAGTCTTCTATGTGGCCGCTCACAGGACCTCACAGGGCCTGGTGGATGTTTTTATGCAGGTTGGAGCAGCTGCCTTAGAGATGCTGTAAATGTCCATTAGCACTTCTGAATCTGAGAAGCACAGTCTCTTAGGACTCCGCCATGCTGTCAGGCTTTGCGAGGGTCAATGCTCTGCAGGAACTGCTCCACCTCAGCGAAGTCCCCTTTGGGGTGCCTCCTCTGGTGGTGTAGTGAGTCAGGCCATGGGGGGTCACTGAGACCTCGATCTGGGCAGAGAAGTTATTAACTGTGTTAAGAAGGACGAGGTCTCTCGGGCTGGTCTGATCCGTGATGCTCTTGATCTTCCATATGCTGCAGGCTTGTTGGTGGAGAAATGCCCCTGGATTCAGAGCATATGTGACGTATTGATGCTTTTGGTCAGCTGTTTTCTGGCCTCCCTGAGAGGTGTCGCCTCCCCGCACCTGAATGCAACACTCTTGGCTTTCAGCAGTGACTTGACCTCTGCATTAAACTGGGGGTTTTGCCCTGTGTAGGTGGTTATTGTTTTGGTGGTGGTGACATCTGTGATGCATTTGGAGGTTAAGCTGAGGGCAGTTTAAGAGTATTTTTTCTACGACAACCTCTATCTTGTTTAGTATGCACTTGGAAAACCTGCCAATCTGTGCACAGTCCTGCAGCACAGAGGCAGCATCATGGCCTCTGCTCTGTTTCCCCTGTTTTAGTCTGGAGCGGGATTCAGGGTCAGCATGATGGAGGTGTGGAAGGGCCATGGGTGCAGGGCTTGATATGCACTGCTTATTTTTACATAGGCACAGTCCATTAAGTGTTCTGTCCCCGTGTCGGTAAACTGAAATGCTGGTAAAACCTTTCCTTTTCCTCCTACTGCTTAGCCTCTGTGATAAACCAGGAAGTGCTAAGCTACACCAGTCTGGTGCCTTCAGGAGATCTAGCTAGTCCTCTGATGTTTAAGAGTACGGCCGGCCTTTACTTGATGTGTCTACTGTGTGTTAGGTCAGTTGAAAACAATTTTTTTAGCAAGATACCAGGAGCTTTAGGGGCCGCTGCACTGCTGCACACTGCCATCTTGAAAAGATACACCTGCAGTCTTTTACATTAGTCTTTCCTCCCACCTGCACTGAACGCACCCTGTGGACGCCTCCAAACTCTGAGATCAGCAGACACTAATTTCTTCTACACAGAAGGTGATAGAATAACCAACAAGCCCAGCTGATCGGTTAGGCTTGGTTACACTGATAGGCTCACTCCTCCATTACTGAAGAGGAAGCATGAAGATGTCCTCATAACTACCAATGAAAGTTTCTCACAGGCTGCTGGCTTCCTGTTGCTCTTCGGACAGAGCTCTGGATCAGATCAGACGAGGATTTGAATTGAGTTGTGGTCTCTGGTTATCCTCACTGTTGTCTAGCAGATAGGTCACCGACTCCAGCTCAAAGGCAAAGACAAGTAAATAAAGGACGGCAGCATGGCCTCAGTTTGTGTGGTCTCTGTCCTTTTTGTTCCAACACAAAGACACTGTCGCAGCGTCTCTGTGTTAAATCTCTCTTTTCTGAGTTCTGCACAGACGGTCAGTGAGGATGGTGCCTGCAGCTGATAGGCCGGACACTCTGAGACATTCAGTGGACACAGATTGCTGCAGTGGACTCCTGCTTCACGTCCAGAGCTCAGTAAAGACAGATCAGGACAGGAGAGCTGCAACAGTGGACACTGAGGCAGCAGCTGAGCAGAGCTTACTAACACCTGAGTGATGATGTCTGCAGAGAGGACAGATGTCAGCCACACTGACGCCAGACTGCAGCAGCAGTCGTCATCAAACCCTGAATCTGATCCACCGAGCACAGTTTGACTGCACGTCTGTGTGAACAGAGGTGTTTCAGGACTGTGGGTCATGAAGACAGTGAACATACTTTAGTATTAATCTGATGTTTCTGTTTAACATTGTGACAGAGGACAGTTTTCACTTCTCTGGTAAAAAGTCGTCTGACGACTTGATGAAGGTTTGTGCTCTCTGAGCCTTCTGTTAAATCAGTCAGAACCATCCTGCAGGTCTGTAAACTCTAACATGTGGTCCAGGACTGCAGGATCACTCTCTGACCGCAGTTTCATCTTTCAGACATGTCGACAGAGCTCTGTCAGATATCTGCTGCTGCCCTTTAAGGCTGATGTTTCACAGTAAAGGAGGATACAGACACTCTGGACTCTACATGCTCTTCTTCGAGCTCAGGCTTCAGTGTTTCAGGGCAGCACACTAACACATAGGCGGCACACCAACACATGGGCTGCATGTCCATGGAAGAATTTGGTTGGAAAGACCCTCCCACCCTGCAGAGTCCAGTTCCTGTCCCACTGCTGCCCCAGTATGAGGAGGACGAGGTCCAGATAACCAGAGAGCTAATCCATCTGCTGAGATAAGGGGTGAGGCGGGGGAGGGCTGGTGGGCGAGTGGGAGTCGTCAGGAGGTGAAGCAGAGCTCTCCGAAGAATGCAGCTCAAATGAAAACCAAACACGCTAACCCTAGCTCTGGACTGAAGGAGAAACACCGACTGAACAACTGAGCGGCATAAAAACATAAAAAGAAAAAAGCACAGAATCAAAAAAATGTGAAAACAGAAATCCGTAAAAATATGAAAATGAAAACGTTTAAACATGAAAACATAAAACAGATGGGGATATCATTGCGAATATGGGGCCCCCCCCCCCCCCCCCCACCACACACACACACACACAGTGTGAATGACCCCCCCCCCCGTCACAGAGGGCCAGTGTTAGCAGCTGCACACTGCGATACTCTGATACTCTGGCTGTGCTGATGTGCCCAGAGACTGAGGATAGAGGCTCTCATTGTTCCTCTTTGATTTATTCGTCTTCGTTTTGGACCGTCGTCGACCGTGTGGGCTCAGGACAAACGTGATCCACTGGAGCCAAACTGCAGCTCTGAGAGAGAGTCAGAGGAAACTGTCACATTGATCTTTGTCATAAAAAATATGCAGCCAGCTTCGACTACACGACTCAGAACAGAGTTCAGGAGGAAAAGATAAGGCTGTCAGTCTCAAATGCTGATGTGTCACCTTCAACATGGCTGGTGGATGTTGGCCTGTAAAGAGGACCAGAGGTTTGAGATGCTAGCAACGATAAGATTATGTTGACACTTTAGTTACAGCATTTATTTATTTATCTTTATTTAGACGAGAGAATCATTGAGAGTGAATGCTCATTTATGATGACGTCGAGCAATTCAAAAGATAAGTCCATCAGCAAGTTAAGGATACATCAACCAGAAATACAGATCAAATTTAAGAAAAACAAGCGCATACAGAGCAGTAACAGTTTGAAAGTCTGATAGTAACTTTGATTTTTAAGGTGGTCTGCAGTTTACTCAGAATGAACTTTAGGGTTGTGGAGAGTGAGCAGTCACTGGTAAATGGAGCAGGGAGCATCCCGAGCACAGCTTTAAGAATAAACATGTTTGTGTGGAGGTCTCGCCTCTCTGAAAGCGTTGACCGCCCTACCTTACTGTAAAGGACGCAGTGCTGGGTGTTACAGACAGTAATAATCCTAACTGCATCCAGAGGTGTCAGCGTAACAGCAGAGGCATGCTGATACAAAATGTCACCATAATGTAACAGATAAAAAGGTAGACTCAACCCTAACTGAAGACAGAGCCTTGAGGAACGCCATTTATAAGTTTAATAAAACCTGATTTACACCTGCTGTGTGAACGTGTGGATGTGACCTGCTGTGTGAGCTGCTTTGTGACCTTCTGTGTGAATGTGTGATATGACCTGCTGTGTGATCTGCTGTGTGATCTGCTGTGTGACCTGCTGTGTGATCTGCTGTATGACTTGCTGTGTGATCTGCTGTGTGACCTGCTGTATGACCTGCTGTGTGACCTGCTGTTTAAGCTGCTGTGTGACCTGCCGTATGACCTGCTGTGTGACCTGCTGTTTAAGCTGCTGTGTGACCTGCCGTATGACCTGCTGTGTGATCTGCTGTATGACCTGCTGTGTGACCTGCTGTGTAATCTGCTGTGTGACCTGCTGTGTGACCTGATGTGTGACCTGCTCAGGTGTGTATACTTTCATCCACAGCTCTACTGGCTGTCCCGTTGGCTCGGGCTCAGACGGAGATGAAGAGGGTGGTCGGAGACAACGCCACGCTGCCGTGCCACCATCAGTTCTGGGCCGGAGACGACCCCACGCTGGACATCGAGTGGCTCTATCTAAAGCCAACCAACAGGCAGAGAGTGGTGGGTGTCAGAGGTCAGAGGTCGAGTTGACTCAGCAATAATTAGGGGGACTCAGATCCGGTCTGCAGGACAGTTTGGTCTGTGTCAGGACAGGGTCAGAGCTACTGGAGGACAGACTTTTAAATCAAGTCCTCATCTTCATCTCCTAATGTGACCATCACGGACACAGACGTGGTGGTCACATGTGTCAGTTCATCTGGTTACCGTGTTATGTGGTGACCTCCTCAGTAACTGTTTGAGTTACTGTCGTCTCTCTGTTTATGTTTTTAATATCAAGCAGCTGATTTTAAAATAAACCGACGTGAAGTCCATAGTAACAGTGTTCCTCTGTCTGGCTCTTTTAGGATCCTGCATGGTCTTTAGGTCTTTGATGAGCTCCCAGAGCTCCCATGTGTCTGCATCTCACTTTAATTTTTTATTATATATATATATATATATGTTCTGCTATTCTTTCTCTTTAACATTACCATTAAATCCATACTCACGTTACTGTGTTTATATAACGACTGCCATGATACCCGGAGCCCACTTCAAACCTTCAGGGATGTTTCTCTGATAAAACAAAAACCTTATGAACCCAGACCTAAACTGAGCTGTTTTACAAGTTATTTAAAGAGAGATAATCATTTCCTAAGAATAGGAAAGACAAAGTTATTTTCTGTTCTGCTGCACGTTGAGTCCGATGTGAGAGTGCGTTCGTACATTTGCTAAACACTGAGTGAAAGACGTGAGCAGGGACTGACGATGAGTCTGTAAATAATGACGTCAGTCTTCCTGCACATCTTTGACGCATCAGGAACAAAATGGTGAACTTTCAAAGTAAAAGCCTAAATGCTTTTATTTTGAAATCATATGCTTTTTCTTCAGGTATCAAAGCTCCGGCTGACGTGTCCCCTCTGTCTCCCCTCAGGTCATCACCTACTTTGCTGGACGGGTGTTCGATCCCAACGAGGCGGAGCGGGGCCGAGTGGCCTTTGCCGGAGAGTACCTGAAGGGGGACGCCTCCCTGCTGATCAGTGACCTGTCCCTGACTGACTCTGGAGAGTACAGCTGCAAAGTAAAGAATGGAGCACAGTACCACTGGAGCACCATCAGCCTCATCGTGCTGGGTAAGAGACGGACATGGGACGATCAAGAGGCCCTTAGCTGATCATTAGCATCACTGCACTTTGTGAAATGTGAACAGAATACAATGATGTTAAATCCCATTTATATTTCATTACACTAAATTAATCAATATTTTGCATAGCACCATTTCATAAGAAGTGTTATCTCCAAACACTTCACAATAGAGCATAAAACTCTTCAGCTAATGGATACACATATATGCATTGATACATTTCTACATCTGCAAAATAAACTTATATATTTACACATACATATATCTGAAACCCAACATGAATTGCAGCAGGAAAGAAACCAGTTTGGCAGCAGGAAATCTTGAATGTGGATCCCAGTCTCATGATGAACGACCCTAACCTACGATGCTGTGTTGGTGTGAGGGTGAAGGAAGAGAGATGGCAGAGACAAGTGGACTAAAGTAAGAACTAAAGCTAGTAACACATCCATAGGCCAATCACAGACCGGTCTTTGTCATAGGTGTCTCGGCTGAATAAACATTTATTAGAGGTCAGCCCCTCGAGATGCAACATCTGGTTTTCAGGAGGGTCCTCATGTCTGATTGTAGAGATAGTTTTTATAGAATTATCAATAATAATCCTGAAAAGAAAAAAAATCGAAGAGTTACATCCATATTGATAATTACATCAGCATCAAAATGAGTGATTTATTTTCAGATGATAATTGTCTGGGGGTGAAGAGACAAAGAACTGAAACAAAAATGTATGATAGTGACAAAGTCATGGACAGCCAGACCATAAAGTCATGAACATTTGTCTCTGAGACACATTGAGACATGGTGACATGCTCCAAAAACTCTGGAGACCTTATGACTGTGTTACATCAACTGTCCTCTAACAAGCTTTGGACTGGAGTTCTTCTCATTCTTTCTCTTTCTTTTTTTGGTGGGTAATTTTATTCATCTGCTGACAGGAGAGGGACTGACAGTGGATACACTTGTGAAGGACGACAGAGTTTTGGGGAAGACTCTGCAAACTGTTTGTTTCAATGTGCTATGAGTTTGATGTGCTTCAGTGGCCTGCACAGTCACCAGATTTCAATACAAAAGAGCACCTCTGAGATTTACTGACTAGACTAAAAAATAAAGAAAGTAAATAATAAATAATAAATAAATAATAAAGAGGATGTTTGGTGTGGCATGGTCCAGTAAGGTTTGGATCCATCCATGAGATTTGTGTGGAGATGTTCACAGGTTTGACTTCAGTGCTTGTACAGGTTTGTCTTGTCTCTGACTAAAGTCACAGAGTAAAATATCTTGAAGAAGAAGAATCGTGACCCTCTCTGCAGGAAAACATCATTATTATGTGATGCTGCCACCCTGTGGCCACAATCAGCAGCTGCATGTGCAGACATACATGTAACAGTGTGATGATACTCAAACTTTGTCCTAATAAGCCGATTATATTAACGAACAGTGTCAGTGTCAGTTAGTCCAACATTTAATAACATTAATAATTAACATTCCTCAGTTTAAACATTTTTCTGACTGGCAGAGAGTCATCATGAATATCTTCTCTTCAGTAGACCAGATGAGTCCACGTGATAGAAACACTGATAGTTCATCTCTGATCCAGACTCTCTGAATCATAGATGATAGATCATAGACCGGCCTGCTCCGGTCTCATCGTTTTATCTGTTTATGGTGTCATAGGAAATCTACTACCTGGATGCTTTGTGCCTTCATGATCTGTACTCTTCCAGATCATTTCATCCAGAGGTAGGAGCTCATTCAGAGTACATGGTGACCACTGATCACATGACCCCAGGCTCATGCTGAATAACCTGACACAGCTCCAGCTCAAACTATCCTCCTGTAGATACACAGCTCCAGCTCAAACTATCCTCCTGTAGATGCACAGCTCCAGCTCAAACTATCCTCCTGTAGATACACAGCTCCAGCTCAAACTATCCTCCTGTAGATGCACAGCTCCAGCTCAAACTATCCTCCTGTAGATACACAGCTCCAGCTCAAACTATCCTCCTGTAGATGAACAGCTCCAGCTCAAACTATCCTCCTGTAGATGAACAGCTCCAGCTCCAACTATCCTCCTGTAGATACACAGCTCCAGCTCAAACTATCCTCCTGTAGATGAACAGCTCCAGCTCCAACTATCCTCCTGTAGATGCACAGCTCCAGCTCAAACTATCCTCCTGTAGATGCACAGCTCCAGCTCAAACTATCCTCCTGTAGATACACAGCTCCAGTTCCAACTATCCTCCTGTAGATACACAGCTGAAGTTTATCAGTGGTTACAGGCCCCTCTCCTCATCAGGGTTAAGCAGGGTACACACTACATGACCTTCAGCATGATCCTGAGCTCAGATCCAGCCCAAACCGAGCTCAGGTCTGATGTCCTGGAGCTTTAACAGCAGGTATTTGCTGATCCTCCTGGGATGTGATATGGTTTAAAATGATTTAATCCTCTTGGCTTACGGTCATTTGTGGACTCTCTCGCCAACATCTCAGCTTTAAAATGTTGTAGTGAAGCCGGTCTCAGAGATTCTGGGCAGGAGGCAGATGCTAACGCTAACCTGAAGCTGCAGTGGTCACTGATGTGCCACAGTATGAAGGGAAGTCACACTTTGGGTTAAAAATATAGAAAATGAGTAAAGGGAGGTATTCGATGGTAAGTAAGATTGTTCAGATTAATAATTGTGTAAATGAAAATAAGTTTTCCTCACCAGACTTATGTCTCATTCTTCTCATGGGGTTTGAACACAGGTTCACGTCTGATGTACCTGTACCAGTGTTTGATACCCAGAGGTACAAATCCGTTTATGGCGAGGTCTGTGGCTGCAGCTAGCTGGTTAGTGTGAAGAGTATAAAGCAGGAGGCTGCTCTGTCTCTATGCCGCCATTTATTATCAGCACAAACAGAGTGATACTTGTCATGCACTTGGCTCGTCTTGGCATACCAAAGCACACTACTACAGGATAGCAGAGTTAGCACAAATGTTTGTTACCTTGTAATAAGTGCACATAGTTATTATGTAGACAGTTTAGTAGGTGAAAACTACGGTAAATTACGTATAATATATCTCATAAACCTCTACATAAATCCCTGAATGCTTAGAAGTCTATAAGAGGAGGAAATTATGTTTCTACATAGTTATGGTTCAAACTGCTTTGGTCTGTGACTCACCTCGGGCACATCTCTCATACGATGGCAATGCATTGCTGCTGCCCATTGTGTATATACAGACTTAACCCAAGAGAGGGCGCCCTAGAGCCATAAATGCCAAAAAGGAACATAAATGACAGAAAGCAGGTGGAATAATATACGATATAAATCCTGTGACATGTGCTTGTGTATTTGTCCACAGTGAAGCCGTCAAAGCCGCGGTGCTGGATGGAGGGGAAGCTGCTCGAGGGCGCAGACGTTAGGATGAGCTGTAAGTCTGCTGATGGCTCCGACCCCGTCCTGTACAAATGGGAGAGACTTCTGGACAAGGGCAAGTATGTGGGCAAGTTGCCTCCACTGGCCCTCATCGGTGAGTCGAGTTACAGAGACCTGTCTTATCTGATTGCAGAAACCTTAGAACATACTTCACTTTGTGCAATGAAACGGCTAAACCTCACAAATGATGACAAGGGGGGATAAATGTGGCGTGTGAAGATATGATAACTTAAAAACAATCCTACAGACTCTTCCCTGCCTCTACAGTCACAGCCATAGACTCACACAGAGTCATAGTCACACCTTCAGAGTCAAGGCTGCACCTTTAGAAGTTTATTTCAGGTTTATATCATCAGTATGAATTTTAGGTTATGGTAAAGCCAATGGTTTTAAAGGTGCTATACGAATAAATTTTAATATTATTGTTATTGTTTAAACATGGGTCTTGGTTTGCTTCCAGGTGAACCAGAGATTGGTTCATAGTAAATGTAAAGTAGTGGAGAATAGTGCTGGCTACGACACCTTTACCAAGTAAAGCAGAGTGTGACTAAACATTGTTAGCACTGCCAGCCCCCAATCCCGAGCAGGTTTACATGTTAAAGTCTGAGTCCACATCGCTCAGGTCAACATGCAAGTGCCACCTAGAGCAGCTTTATCCGTGTTTTATGGCTCAGTGTAGAGATAATTTGAGCTGCACAATGTCATCAGTCAAGCTTGTGGTGCATGTCTGAATCATAGTCCAATCATGGGCTGAATGGTGGGAACAAAACCCACAGCTTCAGCCCAGAGGGTTAGGGTTAGGTTTAGCTACATCACACAGAATCCTACAGGCTCTGGTCCACCTGAAAAACAGAGTAGGGAAAGCAAAGCAGGTGAAACAAACCCTCCAAACTGAAACCATTCCCATGAACTGTAAATGTAAAGGAGACCCAGAGCCAAGGCGAGACCAGTCTCTACCACTTATCCAAAAATCACAAGTTTACAGCAAATGGTTTTTTCCTGGATTTATTTCAGATTTCTTTTGTTTGCTAACATTAACCTTAAACCTGAGTAAACACATCTTGACCTGACTTTTCTATGACCTCAGTCCTCAGTTTAAACATGTCACTGGAAATAAACTTCAGTGGGACTCTAGACCTTGATGTGATGTCTGGCTCTTTCTTTGCTGCCCTGCTCAGATCTGAAAAACCCAGAGATCGTGACCCTGAGGAACCTGACCAAGGACAGCACAGGAGTGTACAAGTGCACAGCCAGTAACGACGTGGGCGAGGAGAGCTGCACACTGGAGGTCAAGATGCACTGTGAGTGGAGCAGCTCTGCAGCTGACTGCTAACAGCAGCTACACCCTCTCCACCCTGAACTGACGTCCACCAGATTTCCTTTATTCACACTAATGCCAGGATGGACTGAGACAGCCAATCAACTGCTTTGTTTACAGTGTCTCAAATAAACACATCAAATCATAATAAAAACATCATATGAACAAGTCAAGGGCCATTCTGTGAACAAGACAAGAAGTCTGTGGTATTTATCCTTCTACCTCTCTTTATCCTTATGGCACCAGCTGCTGGCTAGAATGTCCTGTGTCTATTCTTCCTCCAATAGGTATGACATCACACTGGCAGTTCCCCCAGCCTACATGTTTTATGATTAAAGCCAATTGGTCAACAGTTGCAAGCGCAGTGCAGAGCTTAGGTGATAGATTGAATGTTAAGTTCTTGACAAAATAGCTTAGAACTGACGAGCTATAGAGTTTACCTGTTAACCAATCAGACGTGGATCGAGCCCACGTGGGGCCTTAAAAGACATAACATCTCAGACAGAGGGAGAACACATGTGGATCAGGGATTTCTCTGAATTTAGAGTATGAGGACAGCTCTGAGCATGCCCAGATGATTATGATCTGATTATTGAGTCGTCCTGATCTGATGAGTCCATGTTAATGGGTCATTATGATTAAATATCGAAATAGACTGAAATTTCAACCACTTGCACTCCTCCCTCACCCCTTAGACCACCGACATTCTTGTCCACAGTTTGGTCGCCTCCTGACTCTACTCTTTTTTAATCTGGTCCCCCTCAGAAATTCCTCATTAAACTGTAACTGATCCAGAATTCAGCAGCTCTTGTAATAACAAGGACACACCCATCCTGCAGCAGCTCCTCTGACTCCCCATCACATACTGCATTAAAGGAACTACTGTTATGGAACTCACTCCCCACTGATGTCTGCAACTCTGGGCCCTTACCCTCAAAACCAGACTCAAAACACAGCTGTTCCAGCTCGACTACTCCCTCTGATCTATGTTATATTGTATTGTCTGTTTTTAAACCTGTTTTTATGCCTGTTTTTATGCTCTTTCATTCATACTTTTGTAAGGTGATCTTGAACGCCATGAGACACCCTTAAATAATTTTTTTCATATTATTATTATTATTATTATTATTATTATTGACTCATCCTGATCTGATGTGTCCATGTTAACGGGTTATTAGAAATTTAATCTGATTAATGAAAACATGTAAACACAGAGATGACAGCCAACAACAAAAGGGTACCACCAGGTTTGTAGATGACCTCAGAGACCTTCAGATAGACTGTAGGTTCATGAATCAGCTGTTATGTGCACACAGATGATCACAGCAAACATATTAACCTTGTTTCTCTTTTCTGTGGGGTGAAGATGTTCGGGGAATGGGTGTGGTTGCAGGTGCAGTGGTTGGTGTGTCATTTGGTGTCCTCCTCATCATCCTCATCATCTGGTTGGTGTTCCGTAAAAAGGAGATGAAGAAATATGAAGAAGAGGAAACTCCAAATGAAATTAGGTACCTGATAGCCTGACAGGTCTCTGTCAGCTGTGGTTAATAAACAAAGAGATAGTGATGACCTCTGCAGAGGCTACAACGTCCTTCTGAAGGTCACACAGCACACATGCTTTATAAAGTTTTAATGTCATCAGCACCAGAAAAGCGTGCTGTTCAGAGGGATGTCATAGGGATGGCTGCCATCCGCGGACTGTAATACAGTTAAGACATGATGTTGAGGATGTGTCAGGAGCTGCAAAATGAAACAGAAACATAAGATATAATTTAGTCCTGGAACTGGAACTCAGTCTCAAATGAGTTGAAATGCGTAAAGTCGTTTGACAGGTGGGAAGCAAGTGCAGAGTTGTCTTAGAAAGATGCAGGACGTCACCTGAAAGCAGACTAAAGCCATGTCAATGTCCTCAGGTATTCACATTTTATTAGTTATGTATTTAGAGTGTTTTACTCTGATGGTCATGCATTTATTTTTTTAGTTTTAGTTATTTAATTAGAGAAAAGCACACATTAATGAACATTGTCATGTTAATGTGCCAGATTACAGCAACAGGCTAATTTCCATCTGTAGTCCCCGGCAGCTCCATGTAATGCATTTGTAAAGTTATGGACAATCTCCTGACTGAACATTTTCCTGCCATGCCGTTGTCATTCTGATCTTCTGTTTGATGAAACACTGAGGTCTGTTTTTATTCTCCTTTCAGAGAAGACGCTGAAGCTCCTAAAGCCAAACTGATGAAGCCCAACTCTCTGTCCTCGTCCCGATCAGGCAGCTCTCGATCAGGCACCTCCTCCACCCAGTCCATGATGCACAACATTGGGCCCCGGGGGGCCACAAGGCCATGCATTCCTGCTGTAGCTGCTCTCAAAGAAAACTCAAGCTTTCCTCAGAGCCCACCTGGATACAATCAGACTGTTCCTAAGACCCCAGAGCCCC
Organism: Scarus forsteni; assembly: GCA_036419115.1. Taxonomy (NCBI): domain Eukaryota; kingdom Metazoa; phylum Chordata; class Actinopteri; order Labriformes; family Labridae; genus Scarus; species Scarus forsteni. The sequence continues at coordinate 20,076 of JAZDUH010000130.1, read as the reverse complement.
GATGCACACCTACTTCCACATCTACCTCCACCTCCAAACCCAGTCCTCCACCTAAACTGAGCCCTGGGAACCTGAACCGAATGGGGGCCACTCCAGTCATGATCCCTGCCCAGACTAAAGCCTTCCAGACTGTGTAGATGGTCAGGGTCACAAAGGGCAGGACAGCAGCTTCAGGATAGCTCAGATATCTAATGTAAGAACATTTTCAACAGTCACAGGTCAAGAGACAGAGCAAACAACTCTGCTGCTGCTCGCTGATACAATAAACTACCCCCACAGAGAAGATGCTTTCACCAGAACCCAATGGAGAAGGAGTTTTATTCACTGGGACCCAATGGAGAATGAGTTTAATTTAATGAGACCCAATAGAGAAGGAGTTTTATTCACTGGGACCCAATGGAGAAGGAGTTTTATTCACCGAGACCCAATGGAGAAAGTGTTTTATTCACTGGGACACAATGGAGAAGGTGTGCATCCAATGGAATTTAAAGGAGAAGGTGTTTTATCATATATGATTCAGAGGAGAGGTTGTTATAGAGATGGAGAAGGTGTTGAACTCAGGCCTCAGTAGAGCAGATGGCGGGTTGAAGCTGATGAGCGCTTGTTTTTCGTCTTCTTCAACAGACATTTTGACACTTTGTTCTTCTTCTTCGACAGACTTTTTGACCCTTTGTTCTTCCATTGTCTCAACAGCCCAGCTGGGTTCACACTCGAGCAGCTCTGATTGTACAAACCGACTCCACACACACATCTTTATGACACCAACATGTGGACCTGCTTTTCTGTCCCCATATGAGCACTCCTTCATCCACAGTATTTTCAGACTGATGTTCACTCGCATCTGTGGAGCTCTGATCTATCAGTTAAGGAGGGTCCATCATTTAGTAGATTGTTTTTAGGGTTTATGCCAAGGTCAAACTGACGATCACAGGGACAGTTGTATGAGCAGACTTGACGGTCTACATGCTGGAACCTGACCAGCCGTCTTTACTGAAAAACAAACAGTGACTGTTTCAGATGAGGAACATGCTAGGTCTTCAGCAGGTTGCAGAGATGAATCTCTGTCAGTCTGTGATGGCAGTTCCTCTATTAAACATCATAGAGACAGAGTTACTTTTTTTGCCAGAGCTCCACAACCTTCTCTTCTGTTTCATAGTCTGTCCCTGTCACAGGAACAAAGTAATCACTGATTCACTAAAATGTGCTCATGCTTTATGTGTATACTTGACCCATCAGTGGTCACAGGGTCACAGCATTGTTGTAGCTTGTGTATTTGGGGTATAGAACAGGGAGCCACGTGAAGTCTTTCTATGGACTCCTGCAGAACACAATAAAAAGCTTTCTATTCACCTCCTCTCTCTCAGCAGAGCGTAACTGCACTGTGTTGAGCTGAACTCACATTTAAAATACAAACAAATCAGTTTAAAGTGGAAAACATTTATTTTCCAAGTGCAAAGATGTATGGTATACAATGACTTCAAACCACACTATTGTAGTCAATTTAAAATGTTATAAAAGATTAACAGTGACACCTTGTGGCCAAAAAATGTGACTGCGTGACTAAACAGGAAGTAAAAGTACAGACATTTCAGGTAGAAATCACAGAAAAAACATTGAGGTCAAGTGGCTTGGAAAGAAATATCAGATGGTCAAACTGAATGGAGAGAGTATTTAAAGTCATAAACTTATGATTTAAGTGCTTATTTATACAAAGACAGTAACTTAGCAACAGCAGTATGTTTCACATAGCCTACCCTCAGCCAATCAGCACTGTGAGGAACAGACAGGAGCCTCAAATGGCAACAGGGTAAACAAGTTCACAAAAATAACAGCAAATAAGATTTACATTTTGAGATCAAATCCCCCCAAACATTAATAAAGAATTTGACATGCATTTTAGTAAACTGTTAGATGTGCTGAAACTGTTCAGAGATGTCTGTGCTCTCAATAGCAACATGAGTGACATGCATAACAGGCTGATCCAATCAGAGAGAAGAATGAGGCGTGTTGGACTTTGGCAGGAGGTCAGCGACAGGGGTCCTCACGGTCTCCACACAGTAAAACCATCAGTGTCAGGACATCAGCCCACCCCTAACCCCCAAGACAGTGCCCCATCACCATGAGGTCACACGAGTAAAGTCTTTGAATCCAGTGATGAGGAGCTGTATCAATCAGGTTTGTTCTATCCCGTTGATTCAAATATTGGTTTGATGGGATGCTCTTGTGTGGTAAAGACTCATATAAACTGATGCCCCCCCCCCATGCTTTAGAAGCTTCAGCTCAGTCTCAGTTCACCTCACTGTGTGATGATCGCCTTACCAGTACTCAGATGACTTTAAACTTAATGTCCACAGTTCTTCTCCATATTATAAACAGATGTTGGAGCTGTGAGGATATCATGTCTGCTTTGATGTTATTGGGCGGCAGAGTGGAGTGTTATGGGTCCCTAACATGGATGTCCGGTGACAGGACACTTCCATTATCCCTGCCTATCACTAAAGTGTTCATATTTTAATGTCTGGAACGTTCCTAACGTGTCACAGTGAGCTCACCTTGTGCCCAGGCCATTTCCTGCTGAATCCCTTCCACCAGTGTTTTTGTCATAATCTGACAGTTTTAGAGGAACTAGTCGAAGGCCTGATCTCTGTCAGGACAGTCAGAGATACCCCAGTGATTATGCTGTGATGATATTAAATTTACATTATTAATGTTACGGCTGTCATGATTTAAATCTGTTAGGGATAAGGGACGATTTACAAGGATAGTGTCAGCTCTTGTAACATCTCTGCTCCGTTTTTAATAGTAGATGAAGGGATAAAATAACAGATTAATCACTGTGGAGCCTGCAGGGGATCAGATCAGAGATGTGGATGGGCCCTGTATTACCTGCTGTCCTCCTGGATCTGCTACAGAGGGATCCTTCAAACAGAGTTCTCCCTTGAAGATCATTTTGAAGGTCCCTAAAAACATAGGCTTCATGAAGGAAGAGGGGTAGTCCTGTACGTCACATTCCCTTTTCAGGTTAACTTAGCCCATTTTGTCTGAATCCCATTTTGTGTAAAGCCTCTTTAGTCAAATGCTAACTGCTGAACTGAAGAATGAAACACTCCAAAAGATTGTTGTATTAGTCAGTTATGTCTCATCATCAATAATATAGGTTCTTATTGTCATTTATACTGATGTAAAATCTGTTTATTTATGACTAAATGAGTACATGGATTGAACATTCATAGGAGTGACTCTAAAATTCACTTTTTCTCTGAAAACAGCCTCTGGTTCCTCCAGCTGAAGATCTTAGGCGTCTTTTATAAAACTGTGCGGGGGAAAGAAAACTATAGGTGGCGTACGCTGGAAACATAAGAAACATAGGAAATGCATGCACACAAAAAGTTTCAGATTTGTATCAGTGTCACAAAGTTGTCGCTTTACGCTTTCTTTTGTGCATACGCAAGCCTTATAAATGAGCCCTCTGGTCTTTCTGGGTTTTGACTTAGTGGAACATCTCATGGAACAAAATGTGTAAATGCTACCAGGGTGGAGATCAAATAATCATGACACTCTGTGCACCAGAACACCATGTCAGCTGCAGGTGTTTTGTACATGTTATTTTGGGCCGGGCATGACCCACACACTTGGCTGTGCTGCTCGCTCCATCCTTGGATGATCCATGAAGAGTTAGGTTGGTGTAAGGGTGAGTAATCAGGCCTCACAACAATCCAAAATTCAGTGCTGCATGGTATTATTAAAGATGAAAAGTAATTGTCTAGTAAAAGGGTTATTAAAAGTCAATAAACCGATTTCATCATGCAATATTTTATTAAAGAAAGGCTATGTAAAAGTGCAGCAAAGTCACAAGTACTCTACTCAGAACCAACTTTTATCTCCTATCTTCCAAGTGTTCAATGTGGCCACCACCAGCAATGAGGGGAACATCAGTGTGCTAAGAGAAGACTCCCATATGTGTATCCGCACATGATCGACTGAGTGGATTGCTGTTATTTAATGTATAATAACAATAATAGTATTTATCCATTTTATTTTTATAGCACCTTTCATGACACCCAAGGATATTGTACCATTTTAAAACTACAAATACCGGACAGCAGCCGCAAGCAGTTGTGCCAGTGTGCACTCACACAAGGGTTGCGGAAGAGGAGAACAGGGAGGAAGATTGTTTGAAAAAAACAATTTCAAACAAGGCACTTGTCAGGGGAGCACAGTATGGGATTGTAAAAAACACCTCATCACATAAGCAACATATTACAACAAAACTCGGAGACCACTATATGAGGTCCAAGAAGGCGTTGAATTTTAGGGAAATGATTATGTCTGCCTTTTTGTGTATATGCTTAAGCCTGTGTCCTTGACTCTTCTTCTTTAGTGTAGCCCATTGTCTCTTCCATCTGATAACTGACGATATGAGAAGTAGTTTAGTAGAGTTCTGTTCCAGAGTGAAGTTCACATGGGGAGGAGTGCGTAGGGTTGGGAATGTGTGATCAAGCTTCTGTCTGCATGACATTTCAGGAGAATGGAGCGACATCAGCCATCAAGGGCAGTAAGGGGGAGCCACCAGAAACTTTTTTTTTTTTGTAGTCAGGTTGATGGTTATTTTCCATCTTCCTTTAGTCTCTCTGGCTGTCTGATACCATTTTCCAAATGTCTGAACCTGTGTGGGCCATTCAGCTGAGCTGTAACCTTCTCCATGGTGTTATCCAAGTTGTGAAAAAGTTCAAGAATTGCATTCTGCGATGAAGCTCACAAATTGCATGAGTATGAGTGTTACCAGCCCTGCACATTCCTTCAGTCATGGCGGGGTTAAACAGGGATAAATCAGGAAACTGCTCACTCCAAACAGCAGGATACCTGTTATCATAGGTTGAATAATGTCAGCATCAGGACAGCTGAGAACTTCTTGTTCCTAAAATTTGGCTGATGGCATTGAGAGACCAGCTGATCAATTACATAACTTTTGTTTTTCGGAGAGAAATGCAGAGAGAGGCTGCTATAGTTCAGACAGAGACAGCACAAAGGCAAAGAGAAAACAGGGCAGAAAAGGGCAGGGAGGGAGTGAGAGAAAACATGTTCGCCTTCGTTAAGAGCAGAAATGGTCATTTTGGTTAGTGGGTAGTGGTTGAACATTTAAACAATCTTTTACAGATTCCCACAAAAAGAGGTCATACACAGTGAGGTCTGAGGAAACATCATGTGCCAGTAAATGAGGTGATGCAAATCTGCTTACAGTGAAGTGAACAATCAGTTTTGGAGCATATTGAGATAATTTGTCCTGTAAAGGTTCTTTCTTTCAAGAAAAAATGAGCATAGCCCTTGTCCTGATACACGTTATAAAAGATGTTCACATTAGTGTAATCTCCCTCTTGCTCGACTGTTTCATGCGCATGCTCTTTTCTCCAAATACGCACATTTTATTTGTCGACCTCTGCAGGCTTACCTCAAAGGAAAGTCATGGTTTTCCTTTACAATGACACCTACTGTATTGAAACTGTTGAAACCATTGTTGAATGTTCTCAGGACCCTAACCATAACCCTAGGACAGATTAATGTGGAATTGCCTTCGAAAAGCACGCTGCACAGTGACGACCAAATTTGTTTTTGTCGCCTTGGGAGTTCAGAATGCCTTTGCTGAAGATTCCCCATGCTGAGAGTGAACAAACAATTGAACATTCGTGAATGGACTAGGCGACTACATTGCCCCTTTGTCAACCTTTAAAAATTTTGAAAACTTTCCTCAAATGTTTTCTGACTCATTCCATGATGCTTGACAACTGATGCATTGCGTCAGTAAATTGGTTCATTTGTTTTTCAACCTCCCTCTGAGGAGTATAAATGTTACTTTTTATATTCATGAAAAAAATAAATTGCCCTGTGACAGAAATTACAAAATAAATCTGAAAAAATCTAAGTAACATCTACAGTAATACCAGTACTGGTCTACGTCTCGAGTGAGTTGACATTAACATAGCCGTACTAATATGAAAATCAACAAAGGTCACGTTAAACATTAAACTAATTTTTTTTGTTAGCATTTGACCTGTCATGGGTGTTACGGTGCCCCCTGCAGGCAAAGCTGCACAGAGTGACATCAGAGCGAAGGGCCTAAGTCAGCTGTTGATGATGATGGTGATGATTATGATGACATGCATGCTATTAAACTTTAGGACGACTGTTTTTATTGCCTCCAGTCTTATATGATACAGAAATGATATGTATATGAATTTAATGTTTAATCCTATAACTCCCATTGTTTAGTCTCACATATTTGATATTTTTTTTGTTTATTTCCTTTTAAAGGAGGTGCTCTGTCTCCTCTGTAAATATTAAAGGTGACTTGCTCGTCTTTTGTCTCTATCCTGGTCTAAGAGACAGGCTTTTATTTTCATTGAGCTTGTGTAGCCTTTTGCTTGAATAAAAATGTATTTTTTGCAGAATATTAGACTTCTGTGTCTTCTTTTTTTTTTTTTTTTTTTTTTAATTCAACTCAATAAATAGCTGCTGTGGTTCTACAGAAACATGTAAAGATGTGGACACATGATCATGTAAACATCACATGAAAATATGAACACAAACACATGAACACATAATAAAACACTAGCAATGGCATTTAACTCTTGTGTTTTGATCATCATTATTCAGTGACAAATGCAATGATCAAGTATTCTCCCTGGATCAGTTTTACCCATGCATTTACTGTTTTATAACAGGTCACTTGTCACCTCCTGGAATTCTGACAGAGGAACTTCACATGGAGACAAGTCTTCAGTCTGGCACAGGACAGACCAGTTGTGATATCTGTCTCACATCATCAGGACTTTACAGGGATCAAACACACCCTAACAGTGGGACTGGTGGACTAACATTTTGGACTCACTTGAAGGTCGGGTGTTTCCATCATTAATGAAGACCAGCTCTCCAGGCCATAATCCATACAAACCTGTGCCTGTTTGGTGACCCTTCTGTGCTTGTGTTTATATATCTTCATGAAGTTTGTGGATGTTGGTTTTGATGAGCTTTATGAGGTTTATCGATCTCTAAAGTTAGTGGATGTTATCAGCTGTTTTGATGGGCTCTAGGATGTGTTTCTGAGTGAAGGAGCAGCTGTTCAGAGTCCCTGCTGAGCTCCAGTTTGTTTTGGCAACACTGACGTGGTGTTGTGGGGACAGGGCCCTACATCTCACCTTTCCAAGTGGTTAGGTTAGGAGAGACTCTCTCGATGACACCCCCCCACCTCGTCCGTCGACTTGGTGGTTGAAATGGGTGAGTCAAAGGCAATGCACTGGCCGACGCACATCGGTATTACTCTCTGATCATGTTGTGTTAAGTTACTTCCCTTATCCTTTCTAGCCTGTCCAGGGTTCCATTTCTCGGGTTTTGATTCAACCGATATCCTTTTGTATTAATGTATTCATTTATCCTCCTGTACCTAATATAATGGCCACTTACCATAATTGAGATATGTTGAGATTTCAGTTTGTGTTTATCATCCTCATGTACTTATATATGGGTTACTTATCTGGACTAAAGTTATTAAAATTAAGTTTTGTTTTTTCTAAAATTGTGTACCTAATGTATTGGCCAGTTATGGAGAACCAGAGATCTTATAATTAATTCAAACTTGGTGTTTACCTTCTACAAGTAGTTAATATAAAGGTCACCTATCAGGTCTGAGAGTTGTATCCAGGTCAGGATTATGGTTTATAATGTCAGGTTAGGAAACTTTACAGTGACAACCCCCGGTTCATCCATCGACTGGCCGGTTGAGTAGGTATGTCAAGGGCTTGCACGGGCCGGCGCGTATTGTCTATCCATGGTTCCTTGTCAATAACCTTATCCCTCTTTGAAAAATAGATAAGACAGGGGTGAGAGGGAGGGAGAGAAGGGAGTGTGGGTAGAAAGAGGTGTGTGTGTGTGTGTGTGTGTGTGTGTGTGTGTGTGTGTGTGTTGAGCAGGCAATCAAGTGGTGTTCTGTCCTGGCGTGTCCATTTATGAATCCACTTGTGACATCATCCTGAACTGGAGTTGATACATACACAATATATGTATGTGTGGCTTTAAGTTATCGTTGTGAAATTATTGATAGCATTACATGGGGGCTTCGGTTTAAGCAATAAAGAGGTATGGTTAGGTTTCGGGCTAGTAAATGGGTGACTTTAGAGTTATAGTTGTGAAGTTATTGATAACGTTGGAAGCGAGGCTTCGGTTTAGGCATTAAGCCGGTGTGGTTAGGTTTAGGGCTAGTGAATGGGTGACTTTAGAATTATAGTTGTGAAGTTATTGATAACATTGGAAGCGAGGCTTCGGTTTAGGCATTAAGCCGGTGTGGTTAGGTTTAGGGCTAGTAAATGGGTGACTTTAGAAATATAGTTGTGAAGTTATTGATGGGTTAGGGTTAGGGTTAGGGTAGGGTTAGGGTTTAAGTAGGAACCCCCCGGACTACTCCGAGGGGAGGAATGCACTGGCCCTACTCCAGGCTAGTAACAATATGTAAAACTGTAATTAGTTTATTTATTATTATAAGGGTTAGGTTTTAGTTTTGGGGTTGGGCATGGGTTTGCTTTTTTAATTTTCTATTTGTTTTTTTCGTTTGTTGTTTTGTGTGTGACTGTGTTGTCCTTTTATGTGTGTTGTTGTTTTATTTTAGCCTCTGTTTGTTGACCCTCTGTTTTAGCTATATTTCTATTGCTGTCTTTTCCAACTTTCTTGTCTTTCTGTATGCTGTTCATCTTCCTTTTGCTTTTCTCAGCCTTCTTTCTTGTGTTTTCTTTGTGTGGACTTTATTGGATTTACGCTTTTATTTTGACTCTTTGGTCTGCGTTCCTTCACTGTCCTTTGTTTTGTTTCTTTTGTTTTTGGCACCCCCTGAGCTTTTCTTTCTTTTCTGTTTCTTTTCCTTCTAATCCTCTTCCTTTAACCTTTTGTTTTTTTCTTTTCTCCTTGTCTTCAAACTGAGGTTAAAATGTTTTTTATGTAAAGACAAATTTGTCTTCAATAGTGGTTTTTAATATTTATTGTGTTTTATTTTTTGTTTTTCAGTGTGGCCCACTAAAGAGCAGGCCTAAAAAATTGTTTGGAGCCTTAGGTAGGTATGTTTTTTTGTTTTTCAGGTAAGTATCTTCCCTTTTCCTTTCTCTCTCTTGAGGTAAGTATTCTTTTCTTTCCCTTCTTTTCTTCCAGGTAAGTGTCTTCTTTTCTTCTTTCCTTTCAGGTAGGTATCTTCCTTTCTTTTCTTCTTGTCTTCCAGGTAAGTATGGTCTTCTTTCTTCTTCTTTTCTTCTTCCCTTCCAGGTAGGTGTCTTCTTGTCTTCAAGGTAGGTATCTTCTTTTTTCCTTTCTTCTTTTCTTTTCTTTTCTTCTTTACTTTGATTTAATCTGTAATTGTTTTTTTGTTTGTTCTTTAATTTCTTTAATGCCGGCTTCAAGGTCTGTTGCAACGTTTCGACTTTTACTCGGTCTTCATCAGGCATTGACTCTTGAGCCGCTTCTTTACTGTCTTCTTAGACTTTTTAATCTGACTTTTCTAAGCTTTACTACCTGTCTCTGTCTTTCTTTTCCAACTTACTTGTCTTTCTTCCCATACCTCCTGTTTGTCTTTCTTTCTTTCCTTTACTAAGGCTCTATTCATCTTTCGTTTCTAGCTTCCTTGCCCTTCTTCCCCTTTTCTTCTACTTGTCTTTCTTCTGTTCCTTATCTAAGGCTCTGTGTCTATTCGTTGTTGTTGTCTGTTCGCTGGTCAGCTGTAGACTGAGGCTTCTAGGCCAGCGATCCAATTATATATGGGGTGGGCGGGGCCAAATAACAACTGCATTTCAGTTTTAGAAATTCACAAATAATCAGGATTAGTCTAAACCAGTAGGGTTAGGTTTAGGGAAAGGTCCCCGGGTTAGGGTTAGGGGACTGTAAGCGAACCGGTCCCCTTTTGGGGGGGACCGGAAATGCGCGGTCCATCCCCCTGCGTCCTCCTCTCCCCCTGTCCCAGGACCCAAACTGGGTCCGCGGTCCATCATATGGGTATTGGGGGCGACCGCGTCTCCTCCCATACCTAACCTGGATCCACTCCCCAGGAGTAGGATCCATGTTGTTCTTTGTGTTTGTTTGTTTGTTTATATATAAAATGAAATTAAATAAATATAATGAAAAAATGAAATAAAATTATTTATTTGTTTTTAAATTGAAATGAAATAAAATTGTTTTTAATAAATAAAATAAAATTATTTATTTGTTTTTAAATGAAATGAAATAAAATTGTTTTTAATTAAAACAAAGAAATAAAACAAAATAAATTTGTTTTGAAATAAAAATAAATTAAATTTTGTTTTTCAAATCAAAAAAAACCTCCCAAACTAAGGTACGCGTGCCCACGCGACGTTTCGACCGAAGACGGTCTTCCTCAGGCTGGGCACGGAGGAATGAACTGAAAAGATGGCTGCTGGCAGTCTGGAGAGGTGTTGTTAGTTCGGTGGTGAATGTGGAAATGAGCTTGGTCTGAGCTGCGCTCCCTTTTATACCCCTCCCCTTGTTTTTGGATTCCCTGTGTACCATGTATTTTCGTATTGCCACTTGTAAAACAGTTTTTAACCCTGTAAACCCTGGATGTTTTTTAATTTTTCACTGAAACCCATGAATTACTTAATGAATTTAATGAATTTATACCCCAATATAATATAAAATAATATTTTAAACCCCTTATACATAAATCCTATGAACTATAAAATTATATTTTTATACTGTAATTGTTTTTTAATGTTTGTAATGCCCCAAACTTAGGGTTAGGGTTAGGGTAGGGTTAGGGTTAGGGTTAGGGTAACATAAAACAAACAAAGGTTAGGGTTAGGCAATGTAAGACAGAGGTTAGGATTAGGGCAAGGGTTAGGGTTAGGGTTAGGGGGAGGGAACTGAGTCCTGGGTCCTTTGAAAGGACCCGGACGTGCTCGGGCCTTCCCCCAGGTCTTCCCGAAACCCCAGTCCTGAATGGGTGGGCGGGGCCGCTGGCGACGTCTGCCATAACGGACCTCCGTCCACCCGTCATCAAAAAAGACCATAAGGTCTTATGAACTTGTTATTTATTTATTTATTTATTTATTATGAAGATATGAAATAATATGTGATAATTTATTTATAATGAACTGTTTTTATATATGTATTTATTAGTTTAGGTATTAATAATGAAATATATTTATCTATTTAATAAAAACCAAATAAAATCAAATAAAAATCAAAATGAAACTAATGAAATGAAACAAAAGTAAAAGGTTTTAAAAATTAAACCAAATCAAATCAAATCAAATGTTTTTAAATGAATTTAAATGAAAATGTGTGCCTCTGCGACGTTTCGAACTGAAAAGTTCTTCCTCAGGCTTCGGCACACTAAAAAATAAGGCAGGGTTGGCTTGCTTGTCGAGCTGGTGATGTTCTCCCTTCAGCGTCTAGAAGCAGAATGAGGGGAGCTCTGCCTGCTGGTCCTTATATAGTCTCTGACGAGTAACACATTTTGCAATGAACTTAGTTATGTGTTATCTTATTTTTTGGTTATCATGCTAGATTTTTAACCCCTACAGTACTGGAAACATGAATTTATTTATAGAAATAGTTATATTTATTTATATGTATTTATTATATTTGTATTTATAAAATTGATGAGTTACAAAATTAGGTTTATGAATATAGGGATTAAAAATGTATTAGATATTAGGGTAGAGGAAATGAAATTTAGTTTATAAAAAATAAGGAAAATGAAAAAACAATAATATAAAAACTAAACAAACTAAACAATAAACAATAAAGACGATACTCAGGGCCCAAGAGTTAACACGGCTAGGGTTAGGGTTAGGGTTAGGGTTAGGGTTAGGGTTAGGGTAAGGGTAAGGGTTAGGGTTAGGGTTAGGGTTAGGGTTAGGGTAAGGGTTAGGGTTAGGGTTAGGGTAGGGTTAGGGTAAAAGTAAGGAGCCCCCCGGACTACTCCGAGGGGAGGAAGGCACTGGCCCGACTCCAGGCTAGTAACAATATGTTATACTCCAATTAGTTTATTTATTATTATAAGGGTTAGTTTTTAGTTTTGGGGTTGGGCATGGGTTTGCTTTTTTGAATTTGTATTTGTTTTTTCGTTTGTTGTTTTGTGTGTGACTGTGTTGTCCTTTTTGTGTATTGTTATTTTATTTTAACCTCTGCTTGTTGACCCTCTTTTTAACTATGTTTTCTTTTCTAACTTTCTTGTCTTTCTATGTGCTGTCCCTCTTTCTTTCGCTTTTCTCAGCCTTCTTCCGTTTGAACTTTTATTTCTGTGGACCAATTAGGATCTACGCTTATTATTTGGACTCCTTTAGGTCTGCGTGTCCTTCTCTGTCCTTTCTCTTATTTGTTTTTGGCACCCCCTGAACTTTTCTGTCCTTTCTGTTTCTGTTCTTTCTAATCCTCTTCCTTTCACCCTTTTGTTTGTTCTTTCTTGTCTTCAAACTGAGGTTAAAATGTGTGTATATATACATATATGTTTATATGTATATATAAGGACAAATTTGTCCTATAATAATAGGTATTTTTTAATATTTATATTGTTTTTTTATTTTT
>JAZDUH010000129.1:72500-150000 GCA_036419115.1 Scarus forsteni | reverse complement strand
ACCATTTCAGACAAATATCTCAGAGCAACCAAAGGAAATGGACCATATGGAGCAAGTTTCTGATGAAAAGGCCAAAGATTTGTCTGTTGCTCACCCTCCAGTACCTGTTCCCACTGAAGATCCTCAGGATGAACTACAGCCCTGTGACAGTGTTTCAAATGCAACCAAGAGATCACGCTCACATTACTCCTCATCTTTAGGCTCACGTTCTTCTGCTTACTTAAAAATGGAAGCAAACCTTGCTATTTTGGCAGTAAAACAAAAGGCATTAAAGGAAAAGCATGCATTGGATGAAGAGGAGTTAAAGCTACGCAAAAGAAGAGAACAGCTTTTATTGGAAAATGAAATTGCTGAGGAAATGGCAAAACTAAGTGTTATAAAATCAAAAGGCAGCATCAGCAGTAAATCAAGATCAAAGGTTTCAGATGGGATGAACTCATATTGTGAAAAGACACGTTCAAAACAAAAAGAACTTAATGTCGATGCCACGGAATTTGTCCCATCAGTGCCAGTTAAATCAAAACCCAATGGAATAAAATCCACACAGATAGCTGTGAGGCCAGAGGTCACTCAGTTACCTGATGAAGCACATCTCCCAGGTTCACCTTACACGATCCACTGCTATCTAATGGCTCCCAAAGATCCAGTGATCAATGTTACACAAACTGACTCATCACAAAATGACAGTGTGCTGGACATAATGAGGAAACAAAACGAAATTACAACACTCTTAATGCAACAACAATGCCTCTCAGCTCTCCCAAAAAGGGAAATTCCCATTTTCGATGGCAATCCACTCAAATATCATTCCTTTATTAAAGCTTTTGAAAATGGAGTTGAGCAAAACACCCACAACAATTGTGACAGACTCTATTTCCTCGAACAGTATACCAAAGGGCATGCAAAGGAGCTGGTGAGGAGCTGCCAGCACATTGAGTCTGACAGAGGTTATCAGAGGGCAAAGGCTCTATTGAAAGAGCATTATAGTAATGAGCAGAAGGTGGCAGTAGCATACATGGAGAAAGCTTTGGTATGGCCCACTATTAAATCAGAGGATGTGAAATCACTACAGGAGTACAGCCTCTTTCTGCGTGGATGCTGCAACGCTATGGAGGATGTGCAGTATTTAAATGATCTGGACACTCCTACAAACATGGTGGAAATCATAAAAAAACTGCTGTACAAACTTCGAGATCGTTGGAGGTGCCACGCATGTGACCTACAAGAAAAGTACAATAAAAGAGCACAGTTTGTAGACATTGCCAACTTTGTTGAAAAACAAGTAAAAATCTTGACGGACCCTGTGTTTGGAAACATTCAGGATACCACAGTGTTGACTAAACAAAACAAACACAAACCTCATCCTCGCTCCAGCATCAGGGGAACCAGCTTCGCTACCACAGTGAATTGTGTGGATAGAACAGCTCAATCTGTAAATAAAATCCATGGACACAAAATCATCAGCCAAAAGGATCTGTCCTTGCTGCACTGGAGGACACACATTGGATGTGTGTGCACAATTGGAAAAAATGGCACATAAAGAGAAAATTTGCTTCCTAAAGGAGAATGGTGTTTGTTTTCGTTGCTTGTGTACAGGGCACATCAGCAAAAACTGCCAAAGGAAGATTTCCTGCTCAAAGTGTGGCCAAAGACACCCGACTGTGCTCCATAAAGATAGTGTCGCAACTGCAGAACCAGCTGAAAGAAGTGTTCAGGTTACAGTAGACGGCACTTTGGTTTCCAGTGGGCTTACAGGGGCTGGTGAGATGGACTGCAAGCTTCCCATTGTGCCGATCCAAGTGAAAGCGAAAAAGGGCAATAAAATCATTCTCACATATGCCTTTTTGGATCAGGGAAGCACTGCAGTCTTCTGTACTGAGAGTCTGAAGCAGAAGCTAAATTTGTCTGGAAAGAGAGCCAACATTCTTCTCAGGACCATGGGGCAGGAAAAGGTGGTCAGTAGTTACCTTGTGCCAGAACTGGAGGTGGCAGCACTGGACGATGATCGTTTCATTGAGTTGCCAAAGGCGTACACTCAGGTTTCAATGCCAGTACACAAAGCAAATATTCCCACAAATAAGGATCTGACAAGGTGGCCATATTTGAAACACATCTCCTTACCACAGATTGAGGCTGGCATTGATTTGCTGATTGGAACAAATGTCCCAAAAGCTATGGAACCGCTGGAAGTCATCCGCAGTGAGCACAATGGACCCTACGCTGTAAGGACAGCACTGGGCTGGACAGTAAATGGACCACTAACAGGAAATGGTGGAGAGGCCAATTACTGTGAGCAGACGGTGACTGTGAATCATGTGTCCATTGTAAATTTGGATGAACTGTGGCATCAGCAATTTAAGATGGACTTTCCAGAATCTGCTGTGGAGGAACAAGTGGGTCTGTCCAGAGAAGACCTGAGGTTCATGGACATGGTCACAAAGTCAGCCAAACACATCAATGGTCACTACCAGGTTGCTCTGCCTTTGAGAAATTCAAACATCCGAATGCCAAACAACAGGAAAGTGGTGGAACAGCGTCAAAGCCATTTGAAGAGGAGGCTCCAGAGGGATCCAGTGTTTTACGAGGAGTATAACACCTTTATTAATGATCTGCTGGACAAAGGCTACGCTGAAAAGGTTCCTGATGCAGAGCTGGAAAGAACTGATGGCAGGGTCCGGTACATACCGCACCATGGCGTTTACCATCCAACAAAGAAAAAACTCAGAGTTGTGTTTGATTGTGGTGCCAGTTACAAAGGTCAATCTCTGAATGAGGAGTTGTTACAAGGGCCCGATCTAACCAGCTCACTGATTGGAGTTGTGACCAGGTTCAGGAGGGAACCTGTGGTCATCACGGCTGATATAGAAGCCATGTTTCATCAAGTGCATGTGCCCCCTGATGATGTTGACCTGCTGCGATTCCTCTGGTGGCCACAAGGAGACTTGACACAGGAACCAGGTGAATATAGGATGAAGGTACATCTTTTTGGAGCTACATCCTCCCCTAGCTGTGCCAATTTTGCCCTTAGGAGAGGTGCAGAGGACTTTGGTCATGAGCATAAGAAGGAGACAGTGGACAAGCTGCAGCACTGCTTTTATGTGGATGATTGTTTGGTGGCTGTTGCAACAGAAGAGGAAGCACTGACCCTCTGTCATGAGCTCATGTCTCTGTGCGCTAAAGGGGGATTCTGTTTGACTAAATGGCACAGTAACAGACCTGAAGTGCTCAAAGTCATTCCAGAGCCCCGCAGAGCCAAAAGTGTGAAGCAGTTGGATCTGGACCGGGAGTTTGTGCCCATGGAAAGAGTGCTGGGTGTAGAGTGGTGTATCAAGTCAGACGCCTTCAAGTTTAAAATTGTATGGAAGGATAGACCACTCAACCGCAGAGGCATCCTCTCTACTGTGAGTTCTATTTATGACCCTCTTGGCATTTTAAGTCCCCTTGTTTTGACAGCCAAAAAGATCTTGAGAGATTTGTGCAGAAGAGGAGTTGGCTGGGATGATCTCATACCAGAGACTGTCTCCAAAGAGTGGGTTAAGTGGGTGCAAGGGCTCCACCTGCTGGACAACTTTGAGCTGCCCAGATGTTTGAAACCTCTGGAGTTTGGAGGCGTTATTACTGCACAACTCCACCATTTCTGCGGCCTTCAGAGGAGGGCTATGGTACAGTCACTTATCTGCTGCTACAGAATGACCGCCTCCAAATGCACAGTGCTTTCATCATGGGAAAGGCTCGTGTCTCTCCACTGAAGACAGTTACAATTCCTAGAATGGAACTGATTGCTGCAACAATGGCCAGCCGCATGGATTTCCTGTGGAGGAAAGAGCTGCACATGAGTCTTCAGAAATCTGTGTTTTGGACGGATAGTGCTTCTGTGTTGAAATACATTAACAATGAAAGCTCCAGATTTAAGGTGTTTGTTGCCAATCGTGTTTCAGAGATACTGAAATCATCTCACCCTGCTCAGTGGAGTGCGTGGGTACAGCTACAAATCCAGCAGACGCAGCATCCAGGGGGGTCAAAGTGGAGGCATTTCTGCAGGACAGACTCTGGCTAATGGGTCCTCCGTTTCTTTGCCAACCTGAACCGGAGTGGCCTGTGAACCCTGAGCCTGTGAGCCATCTCTCCCAGGATGACC
This sequence comes from Scarus forsteni, assembly GCA_036419115.1. NCBI lineage: Eukaryota > Metazoa > Chordata > Actinopteri > Labriformes > Labridae > Scarus > Scarus forsteni. Next base: position 145,862 of record JAZDUH010000129.1, on the reverse strand, counting down.
CAGAGGTGAAGAAAAGTGTCATTGTTAATGCTGTACAAACTGGAGAGAATCCCACTACTTACCTGACCCATTATTACTCCTCGTGGATCCGATTAAAGAAAGCTGTGGCATGGTGGTTGAAATTAAAGGAATGGTTGTGGTCCTGTGTCAAGAAGAGGAAAAAGACAGCCAATCAGAGTGAAGAAAGCACAAAGCAACAGAGAATGAAGGAGCAGGAAAGGTGCATTTTTAAAAGCACAGCTGTTCTGAGAGCTCTTACAGTGGAGGACATGGACAAGGCTGAGCTGGCTATAATTAAGTTTTGTCAGAGGAAAAAATTTGTGGAGGAGTTCTTGTGTTTGGAAAAGGGACAAAATGTCAGGAAAAGCAGTTACCTGTACAAGCTGTGTCCAAGGCTAGAGGATGGAGTCTTACGTGTTGGAGGACGGCTCAGTAAAGCAGCACTGCCTTTTGAGTCTAAACATCCGATCATTCTGTCAAAGGATCTTCATATTTCTACCCTGCTGCTGAGAAATGTACATCAACAGGTAGGACACAGCGGCCGCAACCACATGTTGTCCAAGCTCAGGAATAAATACCGGATGACAGGAGTGAGCACTGCCATTAGGAGAGTTCTGTCTAAGTGTACCATCTGCAGAAGACTGAATGCCACTCCAGTTTGCCAGCAAATGGCTGACTTGCCCATTGATCGACTTAAGCCTGATGAGCCTCCATTTACCTGTGTGGGTGTTGACTATTTTGGACCCATTGAGGTGAGGAGCAGGAGAAGTACAGTGAAGAGGTATGGTGTCCTGTTTACCTGTCTTGCACTGAGAGCCATTCACATAGAGGTGGCATCTTCTCTGGATACTGACTCCTTTATAAATGCACTGAGGCGTTTTATTGCCAGAAGAGGACAGGTCCGTGAGCTGCGTTCTGACAATGGAACAAATTTTGTGGGAGCAGAACGTGAGCTGAAAACAGCAACTGGGCAGTGGAACCAGGCACAGGTGCATGATGTGTTACTCCAAAAGGGCATCAAGTGGACATTCAATCCACCAGCTGGATCACACCATGGAGGAGTGTGGGAAAGGCTGATTAGATCAGTGAGGAAAGTCCTGAACTCTACCCTCAAGGTGCAAAGCCTGGATGAGGAGGGGCTCCACACAGTTCTCTGTGAGGTAGAAGCCATTATCAACAGCAGGCCCATCACCAAGGCCTCCACAGATCCTAACGACCTGGAAGCACTGACACCGAACCATCTATTACTGCTTAAAAACCAGCCTTCATTACCACCTGGAGAGTTCCAAGCAGCAGACATGTATGCACGGAGAAGATGGAGACAAGTCCAGTATATATCTGATCTGTTCTGGAAGCGTTGGATAAAGGAGTACCTGCCTCTGCTACAGGAACGACAGAGATGGACTGGAGTCCGGAGGAACCTTGTGGTAGGAGATCTAGTTCTGCTGATGGACAGTACTGCACCTCGTAATTCCTGGATGTTGGGACGTGTCTTGCAAACTTTTCCTGATCACAAGGGATTTGTACGTCAAATTCGGATCAAGACAAGGACCAGTTGCTTGGACAGACCCATATCCAAGGTGTGTTTGTTGCTGGAGAAGGAGGAGGCAGCATGAGGACGTTGCTGACCTCTACAGGGACTGTGTTTCTCCGGACTTAGCTGGACTTTGCCTTATCGGTCATGGGGTTGACCAGAAGAAGGAATACTAAGCTTATGGTCTTGAACAATGATTCTTGGACATTTTGCATTTTTTGAAGTTGAATTGTGAATTATTATGTGGGACCTAATAATTAGGGGCTGGTGTGTAAGAGACATACAGATAGAGGCTGATGATCACGGTGTTTGAGTGTATGTGAGTTGGGGGTGGTTCCCACGGGAGTAGGTGGGTGTGTGTGTGTGTGTGTGCGTAAAAGTGCGCTTTCACCGGGTGGCCCAGATGAGAGACAGAGAGTCAGGGTTGGCAGCCGTAATTTTTGTTGACCGATTTTGCCATTTCATTCACTCACTCATCACCCCTTTTTTCAGTTAAATCCCCTGGTTTACGTGCCTTCCACATATCCAACTTGTAGCGCTGTGATAGCCTGATGTTTTTTGCACAATAAATGCCCGAAAAGCATTTTTGGATCTCAGCGTTATGTGTCACCATAAACTAATGCGCGTCATGCAAATATGAATCCAAGGATCCAACCTCACACTCTCTGGCGGCTAAGGTAAAATGTTGGAAGCCGCAACAGTCTTGTTAGTTTAGCTCAAACACTGGGAGTATATGGGTAGTGTTAGCCTGCCTCTGCCTCTACTCATCATACAACTCTAGATGAAACTGTATGCTTGTATTTTTTTTACTGACCATATGATGTGAAGTTCTTTAGTTTTATACAAAGATCATCATTTCATGCAATTTTTGAAAGAAATAAAAACAAAATATGCCACAGTGTGCATGTGCATCAGTGAAAACCTGAGGATTTTTTTGAGAGCTTAATATATCAGAACTTTGCCTTGTATGTGTTCTGGGTTGTGAGAACAAGCAGAAGAAAGGGATACTTAATTAATAATTTTATATACTATATAATTATACTATATTATATAGTATACTTTATATACTATATAATTTTATATTTTAAATACTTACTTACTTAATAATTTTTCACACAGTTCAAACTAAAAGTCCCGAGCGGATGAAATGGTGGCTATGTGCCCTGAACACTGACCCCAACACCCCACATGAAGCACTCAGGTACATGGTAGTTTGTTCACAGCATGGGACTACTACAACAAAAGACTGGAAATCATCACCCAAACAATGAGATTATTCTTCAAGAATATGGCCACCCCATCATTCTCTGTCAAATAAACAGTAAATCAGGTAAGTTATTGTATTTTGTTTCCACATTGTACCTCTTAGCATGGCATGTTATCTTGTGCCAGATGAAATAAAAAAGGACCACCATGTGTCTGTATTTACCTCGTAACTCCTGGGTTAACATCCCTTTTCCCCTTGGTGAGTAACCTTGTAACTATTTTTGCATGGAAACCTAGTCTAAGAATAACTGCGCTGTGTTTAATCTTTAAAATTAAACCAAGTTGTAAACTTCATGATGGATGTATGTTTACATCATTAGGCCCAACTTCAGCCTCTAGGCTACCCCAAGTCATTATTTCCATTATTTAGTTATTATTTAGTATGCAATAGGTCTGCAAAATCCACATTTACATCACCAGTCCGTGCTGGTTTGGTCTCTCCCCTCAGCTCCAGGCTGGCATCTCTTCTTGCATGCTCGGATTCTGAAACATTAAGTTCCTCCTCTGTTTTTTCTGGTTCAAATAGGTAAGATGTTGAATCTGTATCAGTCCCAAATAAATCATCCCCGTCCTCAGTCATAAAGTCAGCCATAATCCTTAGTACCAATCTTTTTTGCTCCTAGCAGAGCACTTCCAGTGGTTTGTGTATTTGCCCTGTGGCCTAGTTTTGTAAGTATTCTATCAAAAAAAATTGAACGACACAGATCAGTTTTTTTATGAATAACAGACTATCATCTGATAATACAAGACAGTTATACAATATAGGGTTGCCTATCCCAGCTGTCACTGGGCGAGAGCTGGTGTACACCCTGAACCGGTTGGCAGTCAATCACAGGGCCACACAGAGAGACAGACAACCATTCACACTCACACACATACCTAAGGTCAATATAGAGTCACTAATTAACCTGATGAGCATGTTTTTGGTCTGTGGGAGGAAGCTGGAGTACCCGGAGAGAACCCACACATGCACGGGAAGAACATGCAATATTCACACAGAAAGGCCCCTGTTCGACCTGGGGATCGAACCAGGGACCTTCTTGCTGTGAGGCACTTGCACTACCTGCTGTGCCTCTATGCTGCCTTTAACACCATCCAGCCTGCCATCCTACAGAACAAACTGACGAGTATGCAAGTGGATCCCCTTCTGGTTTCATGGATTTCCAGTTTCCTCTCTGACAGACCACAGTATGTGCGGATGAAAGACACCACGTCAGACATCTTGCACAGCAGCACAGGGGCGCCTCAGGGTACTGTGTTGGCCCCTCTCCTGTTCACTCTCTACACCTCAGACTTCGACTACAACTCTGAATCCTGTCATATACAGAGGTTCGCTGATGATACAGCCATTGTGGGATGCATCAGAGGTGACCATGAGGAGGAGTACTGAAGTCTGGTGGGGGACTTTGTCGTCTGGTGCCAACAAACCACCTGCAACTCAACATTGGTAAAACCAAGGAGATGGTCATTGACTTTGGAAAGTCAAGACCACCCCCTCAAACACTGGCCATTGAGGGTGCAGAGGTGGAGATGATTGGCACCTACAAGTACCTCGGGGTGTGGCTGGATGAGAAGATGGACTGGGCTTACAACACAGACCACCTGTACCGGAAAGGACAAAGCAGGATGTACTTTCTGAGGAAGCTGCGTTCCTTTAATATCCGCAGGAAACTCCTGTGGATGTTCTACCAGTCTGTGGTCGCCAGCGTCCTTTTCTACTCTGTGGTGTCCCGGGGATGGTAGCACATCAAAGAGGGACTCCTCCAGACTGGACAAGCTGATCAGACGAGCCGGCTCTGTGGTCGGTATGAAGCTGGACAGCCTGGTGACGATGGCAGAGAAGAGGACTTTGGACAAACTACTGACCATTCTGGACAACACCAGCCACCCTCTGCACACTTCCATCAGCAATCAGAGAAGCCTGTTCAGTGACAGGATGCTCCTCCCCAGATGCAGCACAAACAGACTCAAAAACTCCTTTGTCCCTCGCGCCATCAAACTGTACAACTCTTCACTTGGAGGGGGTAGGAGGGGGAGTGGGAGGACAGAGGAGGAGTAAAATGGATCTGCAGGGACCAGCTGACTGCAATAACAACCTTGAGTTTATTGCTGTATTTTCTTATGAGGATGGTATTCCAACTGCTGCTGCTACAGTGTAGTAAAAATCTATCTGTAAACCTATCTGCATTGTAGTTTATTTATTCCCGTCACTTAACTGCTGTTGTCACTTTAACTGCTGTTGTCACTTTAACTGCTGCTTCAGTGTTAAGGTTTACCTACTAGTATTGTAGTTTTATTTATGGCAATTATTCAACCTGGTTAGTGCTAATGTTAATTATCTTATTCTTATTTTTAACAAACATCTTACCTTCTACTGTAAGAATAACTTATTATGATTGTCCTTGTGGCTGTGCTGGAAATCCCCATTGCTGCTGTCATTGTTTGTTTTTTTTGCTGTATAGAACCTGTGTTTTTACTTATCTTTTTTAACTCTTATCTAATCTGCACATCTTTTCTGTACTATGGTGTTACCTGCTGCTCTGAATTTCCCGAGGGAACCCTCCCAAGGGATTAATAAAGTTTCTATCTATCTATCTATCTATCTATCTATCTATCTATCTATCTATCTATCTATCTATCTATCTATCTATCTATCTAAAAAAAGCAATTAATTAGATTAATTTATTACAGGTCATAATTAACTAATTGCTCATTTTTTAATCTCCTGACAGCATCAAATATTAATACAGCAAAAACTCTCCCTCATTTAGCAGTGCTTTGCACCTTAGATAGGAATTACAATAAAATATTTTATTTGTACAGCACTTTTAAGAGACTCAAAAATGCTTTACAAGGTAAAGGGATAAGAGCACAGGTTAAAAACAATATGCAGAGATAACAAGTAACAATACGACAAATACCAAACCAATAAGCATTGACAAAAAGCAGTTAAGAGCAAAAATTATAAGTTAAAAGCAGTGTGAAACAGGTTTTTAATTGGAGTTTTAATTTGGTCTATAAGGTGGTAGGGTCAGTGTTGTCCCGGATGTGATGTGGGAGTGAGTTCCGAAGGGAGGCGGCGGCAACGGAAAAAGCTCTGGCCCCCCAGGTTTGATGCTTGGTCCCAGGGACAATCAGGAGCTCAGAGGGTACAAAGATGGGTGTAGGCGCGGAGCATGTCTTTAACGTAAGAGGGGGCCTCATTATGGAGTGCTTTATGGGTGAGTAGGAGGATTTTGAATGTGATACAGTGTGACATAGGGAGCTAGTGAAGGTTCTCAAGGACAGAGGTGATGTGATCACAAGAATGGGTACGTTGAGGAGGTGGGCAGCAGAGTTTTGGATGTATATAAGTTTATTGAGAAGACTGGTGCTTGTGCCATATACATAGGATGGTAGTACAGTAACCTATGCGAGATGTAACGACAGTGTGAATGAGAGTTTCAGCTGAAGGAAAAGAGAGAGGGGGGCGAAGGCGGGCAGTGTTCATGAAGTGACGGAAGGCTGTTTTTGTGACTGCTTTGATATGATGGGAGAAAGTGAGTTCACAGTTACAGTGAGGTTGAGAGGTTGGAGTTGTTGAAGAAGAGGTGGAAGTCAGTGGATGTAGAGGTGAGGGAATTGGAGCCTGTTATGAGCATGTTATATTTGTGCAGTTCAACTTGAGGAAGTTAGTTTGCATCCAGGAGTTGATACGAGAAAGGCAGTTTGACAGAGTGGAATGAATCTGAGGGTTGAAAGATTTGGTGGATGTGTAAAGTTGAATGTCTTTTTTTTTTTATTATTTTTTTTAATAATCCGACCAAGGGGGAGGAGGTAGAGAATGAAGAGGAGAGGACCAAGCACTGAACCCTGAGGGACACCTTGGCACATCCTCCAGGAGGATGAGGATGGATATGCCGTAGTCAGAGGAGAGAAGAAGGGGATTGGTGACTTTGAGGAGGGCAGTTTCAGTGCTGTGGTGGGTACAGAATCTAGATGAAATTGTTCGTAGAGGGTATTGTTGGTGAGATGGGACTTGATTTAGGCAGCAACAGTGCCTTCGAGGATCTTAGAGAGGAAGGGGAGGTTTGCAGTAGGCTGAAAACTATTGATGTCATCAGGGTTGAGTCCACGTTTCTTAAGGATGGGGGTAACGGCAGCCAGTTTAAGGGGCCGTTTACATGACGCCGAAAACGGTCAATTCTGCAAACATTTCGTTGCGTTTTGGCCTTCCGTTTAGATGAGACCACATTGCGTTTCCACCTAAAACGCAAACTTCTGAAAACGCTCCCCAGAGCGGAAAGATTTGAATCCGCTCCGCCATCCAGCCTCGTGTAAACACAGAGCAGAGCGTTTCAGGGGGAAACGCTGACGATAACACACGCGCAGTACTCTTTCACATGGAAGCTGTGCGCGCATACCAGGAACAACAGCAGCTTCCTCCGTCCACCGAGTAACATGTGAGCGTCTTACCGTGCTCGGTTTGTTATCCAGAAAAAACTATCCAGACAGATTTGTTGTCCGAACTGATTTGTTGTCCAGAAAAGAAACTCCTGCTTCTCTGTGCGTCTGTTCGCCATTGTTGTTTGTGAAAGGTTTTCTTCTTCGTTCGTGTGTTGTAGCAGCGCTGCCTCTCTGCAGACCTACACCGCCATCTGCTGAACCGGCATGCATACTACAGCGGATTTACAGGGGATTAACTCGTCTCTGAGCGTTGTCATCTAAACACAGAAGAATTCGAAAACGCAAAGGAAGAATCTTTGCGTCTTCAAGTCAGGAGTTTCCATGTAAACGGCCCCTAAGATGCCACAAAAGCCTTCGACAGGATTTAAAAGTGTACTCAGTGATCTTTTAATCTTCTAATCTAATGCAGTATTTGTGAAATTCACCATATTTCTCCTCTCCATCCACAAGATGTCACCACTGACAGCATGTTGAAAAAAAAATCCGGTCTCAATATACAGCCTTGACTCAGAATTTCAACAGGCAAATACTGTGGCTCGGGCCGAGTTTCCAAAACAAAGTAAATCCCCCCACATCCAGGGGGCGATCATACTCATGTGCAGATCAGACAGAGGGGGGAGGGGGGTGTCGTAGGTTGCGTAGCATGTGCAGTTAGCGTAAGAGAGAGATACAATAGTTGCGGTAGCAATGGCTGAAAAACAGCCCAAAAGAAAAAGGTCAGAGGAGTGAAAAGTGGAAAAGAAGGGCTATGACCAAAAGAGCAAAGACCCGGGTCAACATTGGTGTTGCTTTCCGACGGTGGAGGGAACTCCGCCAATTGAAAGACCTGAAAACGGCCCCGGATGTCGCCGTCCATCTGCTGGATAGGTAAGCTAAGCAACATTAGCTTTGTGGTGCTTCACATAACAGTAACAGTCGGACATTCATCTTATTGTGTAATCTGCCAGAATGTACTGTTGTTGTGATGTTTTCAATTGTAGCAGTCCAATTGTCTGATGAGTCGGGGTTTCCTAGCTACGTCAGCTACGCAGTATCTACGGCAGTTTCCATGACGATGCACGTCCATCAGCTTTTGGGAGGCGGGTCTAAATTCGAATATAAACAAACCTTCCACTCGTTTTCTCCCACATCATTGACTACACCTTTAATAGTAAGTTCTGTTTAGCACTGTGCAACAATATGGGTTTGGTAACAACTTCATCCAGTTGATCAAGATGCTATACCAATATACCAAAACCAATGGCCTCCAAAAGAACCAACAGTGGAAATGTATATAATTCTTTTATTCTTCACCAGGAGGCTAAACAGGGATGTCCTTTATCAGGCTATTTATTTATTGTTATTGTTTGTCTTTTTGATGTTACAGAAAATGATTTAAAAAAGAAGGAAAATGTGTTTCTTTTAAAAATTGCATAACATGCTGATCTTTGTCCAAACATAGACAAACTAACATCACACGGTCAATGAAATACAACAAACACACAGTACTATCTAGAGTGATCTTATGACTGGAGGCAGAGGCAGGCTAACACTACCCATATACTCCCAGTGATTGAGCTAAACTAGCAAGTGGTTACTGAACTCTCTTCCTTGTTTCTGCACACACAGTCAAAAGAATGGTATCTACCTACTTTTCATGAACTCAGAAGTGAGGTAAGACACGAAAACAAAAAAATGTTGGAGTGTTCCTTTAAGACTACATCAACATGGCTCTCTGTCTGGGTGGAGCGAAAGTTCAGTTTAGATGACGGGCAGGACGTCAGTGTCCATTACAAAGCATCTACAACTTTCCAAAGGCTACTTTGATTAGCAAACAGCTGACGTCACACAGCTTCTACCAGTTCCTTTATAGTCTGTGGTACAACACCATCTCAGACATCCTGAATTATCCCCTCAAATACAATTAAGCATAAAAAAGTATCTGAAAAAATTACTCATCAGCAGCATCATGCTTCTGCATGCTTTAAGGTCACTGCCTGTGCATCACAAAATTTAGCCCGGGTTACACTGGTTTCTGAGTTTGTCAGTTTTTTTAGTGCAGAGGTGTCACCTGTGTGACATTTACAAAACTATAATTTGTTACTTCTGTGGCTCCAACACACTTCTCAGACAGAATTATTAGCTAAAATGGATTAAAAGTGGTACTTTTAAAGTCCACAAAACTGAACAGTGTCATGTTAGCCCGTTAACTGTTCCAAATCTTACAGGGTTGTTTTTCCTCCAGTTTTGTTTATTTCTATATTGTCACATAGATGGAGAAGCTCAGCGATGAGGTGGGAATCCGAATGAACTGCATCTTCCCAGTAAAGAACTACTCTGAAGAATTCCAACTCAATGATGACATGGATTCTCTGATCCTGAGTGCACTGAGTAACATCATCAACATTGGAGAAGACTGCCTTTATTTCCATGAGAAACACCCTGGACATTAAAAAATGTGTTTAACCACTGCTTTAAAACCGTGTGATTCATGTTGTGAAAACATAAGCCTGCATTTACATCAGGGGCGTCAAACTCAATTACACATGGGGCCAAAACTCAAAACACACTTTAGGTCAAGGGCTGAAAAGGAAAATATTTATTGAACACATTAAAACTAAACTTTTTTTATTTTTTAAATAAATATGAATAAATTGACACAAATACTATTATTACAGAATAAAGAAACGGAAACTTTAAATAACTTATAAAGCTTTTGCTCTCCATAAATATATCTCCTGTCAAAATAAAAAGTTGGAAATATGAACATGCAGCAAAAAAAATTAAAACATTATCTAAAAATTTTGCTTCTGTTCCCATTTGACCAGCTGTTGCTCTGCATTATGGTATCTGTAGTTTGTGTGTTATCAGCACTTCATACCACCAGGCCATTAACAAAAAAAACAAAAATTATATAAAACAATCTCGCGGGCCATTTATAATTGTCCATCGGGCCGGATGTGGCTCCCGGGCGAGTTTGACACATATGATTTACATTAATCTTATGACTCCTGTGAATTATGTTGCTTTCTCACTAAATATCTTCATACTGTGAATCCAAAGAGCTGTTGTGCTTAATATTCTTGAATAATTCTTATGGTTTATTGACTATTTAAACCAAGCTCTGAGGTCTTTTTAACTCGACTTAATAGCAAAGATAGTTCATGTAATTAATTGTGTAAATTGATGTTAAGATAATGTCATTAATGAGTTTGTTAATGCTTAAAACAAAGATGACCTCTTTGCGTCTTAAATTAACAAACATGATTTCTCTATGACAGTGCTGAAATGCAAATAAAACCAAGTGTAACAGGAGTGTGTTTGTGTGATCTGATTCAAAACAGTGACCCTTGCACCTTTATCGGCCCACGATCTTTTATGATGAATGAACAGGTCCTAACTGTTACCTGTGTTTGATAACCCCTAGAGCTGCAACTATTGAGTATTTTTGGAATCAAGTACTCTGTCAATTATTTCTTCGAGTACTCAAGTACTCTAACAAAATATACTTTTTTTGTTTTTAAACAAATAAATCAATTGTATACAATGCAACATGTTAGGGCTTTCAAAATGAGCAACCAAATGCTGTTTATTCCTCAGAAAAAGAGGACGCATGTCTGTGATGAGCATATTTAAAATGCTGTAATAGTAATTGGAGACGCACAGTTCTTGTTTGTACTCGCGGCTACTCGGCATGCTTAAAGGTGCTATGAGGAGAATTTATCGCCGGCGTAATGCTGCGTTCCAGTAACCTCGGAAATGGGAGTGACATCATCTCCCACTTATCGGCGTTCCAGTTAAAGTCAGAAAAGAACATGCCTAACTACCAGGCTATTGTTAGCTGCTGTTAGCACGCCCTGCGTTGTTGTATGAAGAATGTGATTATCACTATGGCAGCATTTTTGTAAATATAAGTCTAACAATACTATGTATACAGCTGATCTAGAGCGACACACCCCAGTCAGGAGTGCAAATAAACTGATTATTACAGGAGCTAAATAACTGTTCACACTGGGGGTATCCATCTTTGATTGACACCTCGGGGTGGCGAGGTTTCACCGAGTTCCCAGTAGGAAATTCAGACCTCTGGGGACGTTCCAGTTTTAGTTTCCGACTCTGAGCTCAAAATTCCAACTTCTGACTACAACTTGAACGCACCGGAGACGTGAAGCCAAATGTGTTTGTTTGTTGTGGTAAATGCAGCATGGATCTTTGTCGGAACTCTGCATTGCTATACAAGTTCTTTTTCAACAACTTACAGGATGCAAAGCCACGAGGTAATGTATCTCTTTCTAGTTACGTAGCGGTAGTTTTTGATGTGTGACGACAAGCAATGCGGGAAAAGTTTTTATCGTAGTTGTAGACGGCTAAAAATCGCTACTTACAGCCCGGCGCTCTCAGACGTGTAATATAAATAATAAAATAATATAAATTTGCTCTAGTTTTAATTGTCTGGTTCCCCGAAGTTGAGTATCCAGGCCAGTCCAGCCCTGTACGACCCGAACGGAAGGCTAAAGAATAGCATTTATAGATAACCTATTTAGATGCTATAAAACTCATCGATACTGATCTTAAAGTGTGTATTTCGATCAGGCATACGTTTAAAAGTGAGACTTTTTTGTAATTACTCAAAAACTCCTCACAGTCTCTTTAACTCCGTTGTTTTCAAAATCAAAGATCAGGCCATATATCTGCTTCGGATATGATAATCCATTTATTTTTAAACTTAAAATATAAACAAACAAACAAAAATCCAATATGCAAGGCCAAATTTAAGAAAGAATGCCGCCAGCCTGCGGTCAAAAACAATCATACTCCTTGCGCATCCACACCTGACTAATCAGTGCCTCTTCAAAAACACACCACACACCTGCAACAATTAGAGGCTTGACGCTTAAGGACAAAACGGCTCCACCACAACTGGCCCCTAATTGTTATAACATAACAATTACTATACAATTAATATGGAGCCGTAAAATTAGTTAGTAATATCAATACAAGATTCGCATCAAAATAAATCATTATATTTGACAGTTCACAAACAACAACATCACCCATCATTTTCTGATAATAAGCACAGCTTTGTGACTGGTCGCTCAATCAGATTGGTTTTTGTCTTGATGCGCACAGATCTGACTATACCACATTTATCAGGAAAAACCTGGACTATTTTGCCAATCAGCCAAGAATTGCGAGGCGCAGTGGAATCCACAATCAGCACAATGTCTCCGTCTTTAAGATTGCGTTTGACTTTAGTCCATTTCTGTCTTTCTTGTAATGTGGCAAGATATTCTTTCGACCATCTCTTCCAAAACAAGTCTGAAATATATTGTGCTTGTTTCCATCTTCTCCTCATGTACTGGTCTTTGTGGTCAAATAGCCCAGGTGGAAACACTGGCTTTCTTTTTAACGTGAGAAGATGGTTAGGTGTTAATGGTTCGAGATCGTCTGGGTCCTCTGAAGCTTTGGTAAGTGGGCGATCATTTAATATGGCTTCCACTTCACATAAAACAGTGACCAGGGCCTCATCAGTAAGAGTTTGCTGATGTAGAACAGATGAAAGAACCTTCCTGATGAGTCTGATCATGCTCTCCCAAGCACCACCATGGTGTGAGGCTGCTGGTGGATTAAAGCTCCATTTTATGTCATCATGCATTAATGCTTTTTCAATTGCCCCATCGTTTAATGTAGAAATAGCTTGCTTGAGCTCTCTTTGTGCTCCTGTAAAGTTTGTGCCATTATCTGATCGAAAATGTGAAACTGGTCCTCTTCAGCACATGAATCTACGTATGGCACTAATGCAAGAGTCCGTATCCAATGAGTGGGCAACTTCTAGATGGACAGCTCGACTTGCCATACATGTAAACACAACTCCATAACGTTTCACATAAGAACGTCCTTGTTTTACCTGAAAAGGTCCAAAATAATCAACTCCGACATTAGTAAACGGAGGTAAGTTAGATGCTACTCTCTCTTTGGGAAGGTCTGCCATCCTTTGCTCACATACTTTTGCCCTGTGCCGTTTGCAAAACACACAACTTGACAGGACCTTTCTTGCAGCTGTATTGGCTTGAGTGATCCAGTACTTTTCTCTTAGTTTGGAGAGCATATAATTTCTCCCATCACGTCCTGTTTGCTCGTGAATGTGCTTCAGGATTAAGAGAGATATATGCTGATTTTTTGACAGGATAGCTGGATGCTTGGCTTGTGCTGGCATTGTTGTCCTGGAAAGTCTTCCACCCACTCTTAGCACACCATTTTCTAGAGTGGGGCTCAACTTGAAGATAGAGCTGTTTCTTTTCACAGGGTTTCCGGCAGCTAATGCACGTATCTCACTGCTAAACTGTTCCTGCTGACAAAATTGGACAATGGCATTTTCAGCTTCAGACAGGTCCTCAACTGATAACCCTTGGCTGATGGGAACTTTGACCTTTATCATCTCCTGGTTAACAAGATGAATGTCTGCAGAGGAGACTGACAGAAGGTGCTTTCTTTTCTTGCTCAGTGCTACAAGAGCCTTGCGTACTTTTAACACCCATGCAACAGCAGTTTTCAGGTTCTTCCAATCAGAGTGGTAATTAATGAGTTCAGATGTTGCATTGCTCCACTGCACGCTCAATGCATTTACCAAGATCTCCCCTTTGATCTCTGGGTCGTTTTCATCCATTGATTCCTCTACTTTGGATGGTATCCATGTCTCCTCTGGTTTCCATAAGAATTCTGGGCCTGTTAACCATGTTTTACTACTCAAGAGCTTCTGGACTGTTAAACCTCGAGATGCGTCGTCTGCAGGATTTTGTGATGTAGGTATGTAGTGCCATTGGGTTGGATTTGATGCATCTCTGATCTCAGATATCCTATTGGCCACAAAAGTTCTGAAGCGCTTGTTCTCATTGTTTATGTATTTTAGGACTGTGCTGCTGTCTGTCCAAAAACAGGATTTTTCCAGTTGCAGCTGCAGCTCTGACTTTATCATCCTATCAACACAGACAGATAGAACAGCAGCGGTGAGCTCCAACCTGGGGATGGTTATAGGTTTAAGTGGTACTACTCTGGCCTTTCCTACAAGGAATGAAACGTGTATGCCCCCCTGTTTATTTTGCAACCTCAGGTAAGTCACTGAGCCATATCCTGACTCACTGGCGTCAGCAAAATGATGCAAACGGGCGTGAACATCTGGGCCAAAGTCATGAGGTTTTAAGCACCTGCTCACTTGAAATCCAGACAACTCCTTCAGATCATTCAGCCATTCGATCCATTGTCGTTTTGCAACTTCAGAAACTTCCTCATCCAACCATAGTTCTTACAGCACAAGTTTTGTAGAATTTGCTTAGCTGGAAGAGTAGCTGCTGCAAGATACCCCAGGGGATCATACACAGAGCTCACTATTGACAAAATCCCCCATCGAGTAGGAGCACGCTCTTTAGTGTCCATGCGGAAGTTGAAGGTGTCACTTTCCATACACCAACAAAGTCCCAAAGCCCTCTCCACCGGAAGTTTGTCCCTGTCCAAATCCAGTTCACTCACATTTTTAGAGTGCTCCTTTTCAGGGATTACTTTTAAAACTTCCCGACTGTTGCTCAGCCATTGTGTAAGATAGAATCCTCCTTTCTGACAAAGATCACTGAGGTCACCAACAAGTTGCTTAGCTTTCTCTACAGACTCTGTGCTTTTCAAGCAGTCATCCATATAGAAGTTCTTGTACACTGTGTCAATCACCTCATCAAAAAAGCAGCTTCGATTGTCCTCTGCTGTCCTCCTCAAAGCATAACATGCACAGCTAGGAGATGACACGGCTCCAAATAAATGTACAGTCATCCTGTACTCTTCAACCTCTTTAGTCACATCTCCACTGGGCCACCATAAGAACCGAAGAAAGTCCTTGTCTGCCTCTGCCACTCTGACTTGATAAAACATTGATTTCACATCAGACATGAAGGCGATGGGCTCTTGCCTGAATCTCAGAAGCACTCCTATCAAGGAACTTGTTAGGTTTGGACCCTGCAATAGTTGATCATTCAAAGATGTACCTTTAAATCTGGCACCACAGTCGAAAACAACTCGCAGCTTTCCTTTACGTGGATGATAAACGCCATGATGAGGTATGTAAAACACATTGTCTTCACCGTTGCGCAGTTCATTTTGGGGAACCCTTTCAGCAAACCCATTGTTGATGACATCATCCAGAAACTTTGTGTATTCCTGGTGGAGCCTCTGATTTCTTTCCAGTTTCCTTTTTAACATGCTGAGACGTTGAAGAGCAACACAGCGGTTATTAGGCATGCATACCTCTCTGGGTTTGAATGGCAGCTTTAAACTGTAGTGTCCATCCTTTACCTCAACAGATTCCTTCATGATGTCAATGAATCTTGTCTCGTCTCGTGACATTTCCTCTTTGTCTTCAGCAACCTTTTCACTGAAGTCATGCTCGTATTGCTTTTCCAATAGCATCTCCAAAGCTTCAACAGACACCCTGTTTACAGACACAGAACAGTCCTCCTCATCGTTTCTCCAATCTTTACATGAGCCACTAACAACCCACCCTAATAGAGTTTTAATGGCAAAGGGTCCTTCCCCTTGACTGTTAACAATTTCCCATGGCTCGAACAGCTTTGAGGCGTTGCTGCCAATCAACAACTCCACTTCAGCATGGATTTTTGGGATATCGATGTGATCAAGGTAAGACCATTTCCTGAGAAATTCATTTTTGATGATGTTCGTTGCACTCACTGGCATTGATTTTTGTGTGTAAACATCTGGCAGACTGTAAAATCTTTGTCCATTAAGATTGGAAACCTCAAGGCCACTCAAAATGTATGTTGAGACAGATGTTTTGGGACTCGTTGTTAACAAGCATATTTTGGATTTTCTTCCTTCCAGGTTCAGCTTTCTCATGAGGCCCTCTGAGCAGAAAGTTGATGTAGACCCATTATCCAAGAAGGCATAAGTCTGAATGACCTTGTGTCCCTTCCCCGCCTTCACTTGCACTGGTATTATTGACAGCATCCCATTGATACCGGCTTCAGTTTGACTTCCAAAGACTTCAGATGATACCAGTGTGTTAACAGTTGGCTCAGGTTTGCTGTTGTATGCGTTGTTTGTGACAACAGATTTATCCACTTTTTTGACATCAATGTGCAAAGCTGTTGGATGGCTCTTTTTGCATTTTTTACATGTTATGCGCTTGTCACAATATTTGCTCAAATGCCCGGTATTAAGACACCCAAAGCAAGCTCCCTTTTCCCTTAAGAAGCTGACTTTTTCACGATGCTTGATTTCAGTGAACTTGAGACAATCCTCCAGAGAGTGACCTCTTGAACAAAATAAACAGTTGTTGTTGCTGTGTCTGATTTCCTTCACTGCTTTATGATCTTGTTTGTTCACAACAGAGACATTGGTTGCAAAGTTTTCCCTCCTTAGTTTAGGTTTGGCTGCAAACACATCTCTTCTGGTATGCATCCCTCTATCTGATGTTTGAATATCTCCAAATACAGGATCAGATAAGAGTTTTACTTGACGTTCAACAAAACACACAACATCACTGAATCTTGGGCGGCGATTTTGAGTCTCACGGATGTCACATGCAACGATTCTGAATCGTTCTCTTAGTTTGAATGGAAGCTTTGAAATAATGAGTTTGAGGTTAGCAGGCATGTCCAGCTCCCTCATTTCCTGAAGATCAGCCATGGCATTGTTGCATCCACGAAGGAACAAAGCGTAATCCTGGAGTAAGGAAACATTCTCGGCTTTTACAACAGGCCAGTTGTATACTTTTTCCATGTAGGCTGCTGTGACTTTTGTTTCATTTCCAAAATGCTCTTGTAGGAGAACTTTAGCAGTATCAAATCCTCTTTCTGCACTCATATGCATGCAACTTTGGACGAGGTCTCTTGGGCATCCCCTTGTGTATCTTTCTAGATAATACATGCAGTCTCCTTTAGATGCACTTTTATCTTCCACACAGTGTTTGAATGCATGCATGAAAAGATTGAATTTTAAAGGATCACCTTCAAACACAGGTATATCTCTTGGTGGAAGCTGATTTGTTTTTTGTTGTTGTATTAACAGTTCAGATATTTCGTTCTGTTTTTGCAGAATTTGAAGAGTGGAATTATTTATTGCATGTACCCCAGTTCCATTTATTTCTTCTCCTGTGACGGGTAAGGTTGCATTTTGAGCTGATATGTTGATATCCCTTTGTTGTGTATTGGAAACATCTATTTTTACACCAAGTAAGTGCTTGTCATCCGGGGTTATGGAGGATGCAGGCTTTACACCAGGAAGTGCCGTCCTTTCTGCTCTTTCAAAATAGGAGTCCATTCCATTTTGTTGAGAAAATGCCTTTAACACTGCCAGTTCCGCATCTGAAGCTTCGATCTCTGCCTCAAGTTGCATTTCCTCCAACTTTCTGCGTAGCAATGCTGCCTCCGTTTCTACTGCATGTTTCTTCTTCATTGCTGATGCGCGCGCCAGCAAGGCAGCTCTCTTGGCTTCAGCTTTAGCTTTCACAGTGATAAGAGATGATTTGTTTGAACTGCAGCGACTTGTGGATGAGGCATGTGATCCCACATTTGACACACTATCCGTAGGATTTATTTCTGTATCATTTGGATTTTCCACCTGTTCATTCATTTTTTAATTTACACATATTTGATAATTTGCAACACTTTGAGTAAACTCATTTACACTCAGAAGCTTTGCTTTGAACCAAATCTCATGTTTGTCCTTTTCTTCCAAAGGCAACAATTGAACCAATATTTCATGAGCATCTTTTGCTTCATTAATACACCCCTGATATGTAATGAAGTTCTTTTCCACCTCAATTTTGTACCCAGGTTCAGTCATCAACTCTTGTATTGTAATCTTTAAGTTAGCAGCCTTGTTAAGTTTAGTTTTTCTGAGGGTTTCTAAATCTCTTATTTTAGCAAGCAATGCTTTTTCTGTATACTTGACTGCTCGTTTTTGAACAATTTTAGTTACATCATCAGTAGTAGGTACACCCTTTGAATCACCAGATGCTTCCTTAAACTCAAAATCCTCTTGTATTTTATCCATTTTGCAACAGTTTAATTCACACACAATTTCTCACACATTTTCAAAAAAAAAACCATAGTTTTTATTCAAAGTTACTGCCAGCAGTTTTTCCTGTTCTTCAGTGTGCACACCCTTTTTTATTAAAGTTAATGGCCATATATTGTTTATGATTCGAATCATTTACCTTTGTAGGTTGCTGCAAAAAAAAAACATTGGTGCGCTGCGCCCACCGTAGTCTTCACTCGCTGCTTGCACCGACTACCAAACCCGATCAGCCGATGCGCTGGCACAACCTCAGCCCTGGCCCCGCTCCGACCTCCGATCTGGTCCCGCTCCGACCTCCGATCTGGCCCCGCCAGTCCGCTCTGGTCCCACTTCGACCTCCGCTCCGGCCTCACCGTCTCTGGTCACGCTGCCCAGTGCGACTCCTTTTCACCGACTGTCGGTTGCTCCGCTGCCCAGTGCTGCGGCTACTCCTCACCGATTGTCAGCCACTCCGCTGCCCAGTGCTGCGGCTCCTCCTCACCGATTGTCAGCCACTCCGCTGCCCAGTGCTGCGGCTCCTGCTCACCGATTATCGGCTCCTCCTCAGCCAGCCGGCTCTCCGCTCTTTTTGCGGAAGAGCCGTGACTTTAACAAAAGTCCCGTCCTGAACTTAAAGAGCTTGTTTTTGACTAGAAAGTGGAGACGCACAGTTCTTGTTTGTACTCGCGGCTACTCGGCGTGCTTAACTCCGTTGTTTTCAAAATCAAAGATCCAGCCATATATCTGCTTCGGATATGACAATCCATTTATTTTTAAACTTAAAATATAAACAAACAAACAAAAATCCAATATGCAAAATTTTATGCAAATTTAAGAAAGAATGCCGCCAGCCTGCAGTCAAAAACAATCATGCTCCTTGCGTGTCCACACCTGACTAATCAGTGCCTCTTCAAAAACACACCACACACCTGCAACAATTAGAGGCTTGACGCTTAAGGACAAAACGGCTCCACCAGTAATAGTTGCAGCCCCCAACGACGTGCTATCATGCTAAGCTACGTGCTAAGGTAACTCCGTTTGACATCAGACACACTGCACTGTCTTTTCTTTTTGTCCCTTCTTGTAGTGACCACACACTTCGGACACTCTCTGCCATTTCTTCTGTGGACTCTCTCCTTTCTGTCCCTCTCTTTTCTCTTCCTTCATGAGTTTACAAGCCGCGCAGCAGCGGAGGTAGCAGGCGCGTTGTGCCACAGAAATGACCATCCGTGTCCAACACCGTGCACTGTATAGTAGTCCAGATATATATTTATATGTATAATTATATATTAAACGAGGCTTCGAGGCACATAATTTAATTTGAGGATATTTTGTACTCAAGTACTTGCGAATATTCAAGGAATCGTTTCAGCTCTAATAACCCCTGTGCGTATAAAATCTGTATTTGCTGCTCTGTCAGTTCATCCTGTGTGAATCCTGCATGTGTCCTGAATGTTTCCAGTCTGATCCCCGTGTGTTCGCATCAGCTTCTTCTGACTCTCTTCCCTGCCGTGTCCTCGTGCTTCTTGAGTCTTCCATTGTTTTTTGTAAGTTCCTTCTTGACTCTTTATTTGGATTTTGTTCTCTTAATTTATATTTCATAAAGACAGTTTAGTTCATTCATTTGGGTCCTCCACAACAGAAATTAAAGATGGCAGCAAATGAGTGTCAGCGTCTGTTTATCCTGTCCTGCTGTTCTTGTTTAAATGGTTTTACTTTGTTTTAATAGTCAGGGTTCCCACATGTCCAGGAAAATGTGGAAAACGATTGCCCAATTTTCCAGTCATGGAAAACATATGGAAAATGAGTAAAAAAAGTGAAATGTCCTGAAAAACCTTAAATTGTCCTGGAAAGTTATTCCTTAACGATTGTCTTATCGATTCCAGCAAATTTTGCATGTGGGCAAATGTTGGTCTGATTTTCAGTGTCAACAATGTGCCAAACATACATCACAGCATAGATAACTGCTTCTGCAAGTTGCTGGTGTTTCCATTCACTTAAGGTTGTGCAGTAGGTGTAATTAAAATTAAGCCACAATTCTGACGCCTCTGAACCCTGTCAATTTAATGGAATTGATAAGAGAATTGATAAGCAAAAAGATTAATGATATCGATTCTTTGATGGAGCTGTTAATGATTCTTAACTGGAATTGGTTTTCGATTCCCATTCCTAATTCACTAATCACTAATCTTCACTAATCTACTGGACCCATAGAAATAAAATGAAGACCAAAAATACATCCATGATAAACTTCACAGGTTAGAACCAAATACAAAGACTACTAGAACCCAGAAGACTCTCCAATCACACTGAAAGACCAACAGAACAAACTACAGTCTCTCGAAACCAAGAAGCTTGTGGCACTGATGGCACTTTAAATAAAATTACATTCACAGACTCCAAATTCCACCTAGCTATTGAAACTTTTTACCCTTATCCTGGGTCTTCCCTGATGTTTTACAAAGGGTTTAATCTGAGACAGGCCTTACCACAATGATTATCAAAGCACAGTCATGCAGGCGTAGTATGATATATTTTTTATCACATACTGTGTCGGATCAGCACTCAGTATCAGCCGATACCAGCAGCACAAGTATCAGTACTGAACACACACACACACAGAGAACATGTCTGATGTCCACCAACAGTAATGTGCAAACACACTGAGAAATCCTCAGTAACTGACCTTGTTTTTACAAATGTTCAAGTTTTCTCCTGTATCTGTATTTGCAAATGACTTTTATGAGTGATCAATGTGTTTTTGCTACAGTGAGAAACAAAAACAGTCAAAACAAAGCCTCAGATTGTTGTCAGAGTGTTTTATTGAATAAGGTTTTTTTGCATGATCTCTTTACTTTGACTTGGAGAAAATGTTGGACACATTGATGATGTGAAATTGTACTTGGGAGTGTTGGTGTTCATTTTAATAGGTATGATAAACAAACATGATCTTTACAAATAGAAAAGACACTTGGTAGTCCTTGGTTTACACTTGTGTTATCTAGAATGCCACAGGGCCGTGATGTTGCATGGGCCAAAGGGACAACACCCTCTTTACTCTGAATGGCTGGTTTTGGACGTCTGCCGAACTGCTTTTGAGTTCTAAATAAAAAAAAAAGTTGATTACATTCATGAACTCAAAAAGAGGTCACAGAACCAGCCCTCTGTTGTCACAGCTCAGGGTCAGGTGACTGAGTCTGTGTCGGTTTATGATCGATGATTCTCTGTCCTTTTCGCTTCATATTGAGAAACTTCTGATGAAGCTAAAGCTGCAGCTGGGTTTTTACTTCAGAAATGGCTTTAAATGAAAGCAGTGCACTGTCTCATCGTCTTTTCAAGCTGTGTTGTAACTTTATTTGAGGTGGGTCGCTTTGACCCGGTGCTGTGTGCTGTCATGTACCAACCCCCAGAATACAATAAGGACTTTGTGAATGACTTTTCTTGTTTTCTGACTGAATCATGCTCAACTATGACTATGTCCTTTTTCTTGGAGATTTTAATATTTACATATGTTGTCCTGAAAAGCTGTTGGTGAAGGACTTCCTAAGTCTTAACAGGGCTCTCAAGTGCGACCATTTTGGTCGCATTTGCGACCAAAATTTGTAAGAGTGCGCCTAACTTTTTTGATTGGTCGCACCGGTGCGCCTGACGCTCCCCGGGTAAAAAAACAAAAACAAAACAAAGTTAACGGCGGTAGCAGATAATCCGCTAAAACCGGACAAAACACCGCGCCTGCAGTCTCTCTCTGTCTGTCTGCCTCTCCGTTCAACAGCAGGTCCTGCACACACACGCAGGCACGCACGTACGCATGCACACACACACAACCCTCAGTAATCATCCAATCAGCTGTCAGTTTGCAGAGGAGCCCAGACTGCGGTGTCAGGCTATAGAAGGAAGCGACCCAGCTAAGCTCCGCTGAATCGTCTGAGGCCATCCTCACGCGAGGACGGCACCGTATTGTCTCGGCGTCGGCATGAAAACATGGATCGCTGTTTACACATCCTATTGTACATAGGCTTGTGTATTTACTTGAGAACGCAAAATCCACACCGGAGCGTACCTGTGGGTTTCCACGCATGCTCCCAACCCACACTGCATGCTGGGCAATGTAGTTCTTTGGTTACTACACTCGTAACATTACAGTTCTGCTCCGAGGTGGATTCCACATCAATAAGTGCTCATGCACGCGTAACATGCTTCATCTCTGCGTGAGACCTTGTTGCTGTTGTTGCCGAAGGTGGTGTTGTTGGTGTTCTGTGAGCAAATGTTGGTATAAAAGTCGTAGCAATATTTATAGCTGCTGGAACAAGATCAGAATCAGCCCGGCTGCCGCCATTGTTGTTGTTGTTGGAGTGTGTGACAGCGTGGGTTGGGGAGCGGGAAGGAGGAGGGGTGCTATGAGGTCACGTCTTTCTCTGACTTATCTGTTTATACCAACTACGGCATGAAGACGAATACGCAGATATCCACTTGCAAACACTGCGGTCACGTCAGCCGTCTCTCGATTTCGCGTGGTCAAGCCAGCTGCTCCAACATTTAATGTGCGCTATTATTACAGACTTCATGGCAAGCGCACAGAAACAAGTGGGAAAGTCGGCGCCAACTAACAAGAGCGTGTGTGAACTTCCGGTTTACAAAATAAATGGTGGTTGTGAAATACAGTAAGATGTTATTGAAAAAATATGAGAACTACATCAAGATATACTGTTCAAATTTATTGTTGGGAATACATTAAATACATTATACATTAAAATGCATAAAAAATTATACAAAAAATGTGTTCAAATGCAATAAAAAGTGGTGTGTGTCATAGAGCAGGCTAGATTTACCATTCTGTGTTGATTTTGAGCCACTATATCACGTGACCTGGTAGTTATTGAGCTATAATGCTCATATTAACATTATAAATAAATTAAAAAATTCATTTAAAATATGAAATGTTTAAAAATGCAATGAAAAGCGGTGTGTGT
This sequence comes from Scarus forsteni, assembly GCA_036419115.1. Taxonomy (NCBI): domain Eukaryota; kingdom Metazoa; phylum Chordata; class Actinopteri; order Labriformes; family Labridae; genus Scarus; species Scarus forsteni. The sequence goes on along the minus strand of JAZDUH010000129.1, from coordinate 122,609 downwards.
CATATAGCAGGCTTAGATCTACCATTCTGAGTTGATTTGGAGCCACTAGGTCACCTGATCTGAGCGTTATTGAGCGATAAATCTCATATTTGCATTATGAAATACATTAAAAAATTCATTAAAAATATGAAATGTTTAAAAATGCAATAAAGAGCTGTGTGTCATATAGCAGGCTTAGATCTACCATTCTGAGTTGATTTTGAACTACTGGGTCACATGACCTGGTAGTTATTGAGATATAATGCTCATATTTACATTATAAAATACATTAAAAATTCATTAAAAATATGAAATGTATCCAAATGCAATAAAAAACGGTGTGTGTCATATACCAGGCTTGGATCTACCATTCTGAGTTGATTTTGAACTACTGGCTCACATGACCTGGTAGTTATTGAGCTATAATGTTCATATTTACATTATAAAATACATTAGAAATTCATTAAAAATATGAAATGTTAAAAAATGCAATAAAAAGCGGTGTGTGTCATATAGCAGGCTTAGATCTAGCATTCTGTGTTGATTTTGAACTACTGGGTCACATGATCTGAGCGTTATTGAGCTATAATACTAATATTTACATTATGAAATACATTAAAAAAATCAATTTTTATTGCATTTGGATACGTTTCATATTTTTCATGAATTTTTAATGTAAATATGAGCATTATAGCTCAATAACTACCAGGTCACGTGACCCAGTAGTTCAAAATCAACACAGAATGATAGATCTAAGCCTGCTCTATGACACACACCACTTTGCATTTGGACACATCTTTTTTATAATTTTTAATGAATTTTATTGTTTTCTATACTATAAATCAGAACATTATATTTCAATGTAGTTCTCATATTTATTCGAATAACATCTTATTGTATTTCACAACCACCATTTATTTTGAAAACCGGAAGTTAACACTCGCTCTCGTAATTTATCGCCAACTTTACCACTTGTTTCTGTGCGCTTGCCATAAAGTCTGTAATAATAGCGCACTTAAAATTTTGGAGCGGCTGGCTTGACCACGCGAAATCGAGAGACGGCTGACGTGACCGCAGTTTGCAAACCCGTTTTCAAATAAGATGCGGAGTCATGGACAAATACGCGTCTCCGTGTCAATATCACCAGATCGATAGTTTATTTTACCGGAGTCTTACAAATTCGTACTCGTGTAAAGCCCACCTGAGTGACAGTAAGATATTTAATAATTAAATATAATAACAAGTAAAACAAAGTGAATGTGGCAGTACAGAGATCTGTGGGTCCTGCCTAATTAGTAACACCACAGCCAACCACCAGAGGCGCATTCGCCTATAAAACGGTTGATCCGTCCCCGCCAGCCCCCTCTTTCGGTGTTTCCTGACGGTGACGTCATTTCCGGGCCGGACCCGTTGCTTGAACAGGTAACGCGGCTTGTCTGCTCATCTGCTGTTTTCGGCTCATGTGTCAGGGAGTTAATTTGCTTGTGTTGTATGCAGGGCGGCTGACTGGGTGCTCCCAAGACTCGTGTGTTTGTCACCTAAATGGCCTGCTGTGGTGAGTTTCTCTCCCTCTCTGTAAACGGCTAATCATGACTGCGGCTAACACTTGCGTGCTTGTAGGTGAATGCCGGTAGCCGCGCGGTTCTCTCCCGGTGTGTGTCATGCACAGCTGACACGGCTAACTGGTATGTAGCCTCTTCTGATTCCTAATTGTATGCATGCGCAATTGTATAGGCGGTAATAAATTCGTCGGGTCCTCAGATTCCTGCTGCCTAACAGTGTGTGAGCGACGTCAGCTGCCCAATAGTGCAGGAGTGAAGTCGTCATCAGCTGATCAGGTGCTGCAGGTTTATAGGGGACACATAGCCACCAGCTACGGGGGACCGCTGCTGCTTTGTTTCCATTTTCTTTAGCTTTGTCTGCTGCTGCTTTGCCCACTGTGGCTTGGTCCGCTTTGTTCGCAGCTCTGCTTTCCTGCTCTTGTACCAGGGTTTTAATTGGCAATTAATGCACCTATTTTAATGTGGTGATTGCATTGTGGGGTTAGACCCTCTCCACATTTATTTCTTTTTGTTCTCATCAGTTGCTTTATTCAGTTCCTCTGCCTGTTTGCTTAATTTGTTATCTAATTTCTCTAGTTTTGATATTTTGTTTGAGCAGATGGTTATTCTGTCAGTATTTGTCTTTATTTCTTTCATTTGGTTGGTAATTTGTATTTAGTTTCTGATTTGTATTCAAGTTTTGGATATTTCTGTTTGTTGAATTTTGTTGTGACCCCACTAATTTTCTTTTGTTTCCCTCTTTAGTTGCTGAGGTCCGGTGGTGGTGGTGGTGGTGACCTGGTGGTGGGGTTCCCTCCCTTCTCGTGTGCTGTGCTCCCCTGGGTCTTGGGTCTCCTAACTGAGTGTGTGCTGTGTGTGACTGTCACTTGTGCCTGGGTGTTTATATTTTTGGTTGGGGATTCACCACATCAGTCAGTAACCCACGCACCCCGGTAAGCCTCAGCCTTAATTTAGTTTCTCCCGTTAAGTTCCCCCTGCGTGAATGGTATTTTTGGTGTTTTAAACTGATTTGTTAAATAAAGAATGCATTCATTTGAACAGAAACGTGTCTCATTGCCTGTTGAGTAAAACGAACTTGTGTGCCTTAAAGGTGAAATTGGTGTGAAACTACTCCCCGGGGCGAAATTCCCCAGGTGGCGTTGTTGGCAACAATACATTTGGTGTATAATCTGACCAGAAACTCAGATATTGCATCACCCCAGGTCCCTGCTCGCCACATAAAGTTACATATAACATCTATTTCTGCACAGTCATTTCTCCTGTTAAGGCGGGAGTTTAATCACACAGGCACAGAGATGACTGTTCACATCCACTGAGGACAAATGACCTGACTGACTGCCCCCGACTGTACATTAAGCTGTAAATAAAAAAAGCCAAAAAATAATTTAAAAAGTCAGAAATATTCTGCCCTTAAAGTCGTTTTCATAAATTAGTTTGAAAATTGTTTTTTTTTATTATTTACCTTAGTTTTAGTTTTATAAATATTGAATACAGTGAATGAACTCTTATTCTAGGTTCAAATTTATTGGAGAATAAGAGCATCCAGTTAAATGTTATGTTGTTGGTTGTTAAAATATATATGATTATTTCATTTTTCAGCACAGTATAGCACCTTAAACATTAGCTTTTATTATCCTGAAATATTTTATTTAACCTGAGATGTTTGAGTTTGAAATATTAAATTTCAGTTCAGTAAAACACATTAACCCTATAATGCCAATTGTACCATATTTGATACATAGTTTTATAATACCTCTATCTGCTCAATTTGATCAACAAATGACAAAAAAAAAATGACAATAAAATCAGTTAAATGATAAAAATGTCCTCAAATGGATAATCAGTTGCCACAAACACCTAATGTATCAAATGAGATATGAAAAATATATATGTTGAATTTTATGGATTTTCTGATTTTTGTGGGATTTTACCAGAAAGTGGAATAAAAATTTAATCTCCAAAAAAAAAAATTTTCTGGTTATCATCTACGGTCTTGGACCTTAAAGCTGGTGTCTACGATTTGAAACCGCAGCCTGCCCCTCCTTCCCTCACCTCTCCCCTTCGTGTTACAAGATCCCGCCCCCAGCTCGTGACGCCTCATATAGCCCCCTCGGACAGAGCTACAAGCGACTAGCACAATATATCAGCAGCAAACTCAATCAAAAACAGCTCAGCTCAACTGAAAGTATCAAACACGACAGACATCTCCCTTGTAACACACAGCAGTAGCCATTTCAGCTGGACCGGCGGCAATGCGGGTTTGGCGCCGCCAGAGCGGAGCCGAGTGTGGGGGAGGATTAATCTTTCTCAGCCTGTCCTTCCCAGCTCAGCTTACAGTGCTAACGATTAGCGGCTAACAGGCTAACCCGCTCCCCTACAAGTTATTAGCCCGTGCAGGCACAAACTAACCAGAGTTATTCAGCAGACATCTCACACTGCAGTAAACAAAGCCATTACCTGATCAACCAGGGGCGAAACGGCCGATGCTGAAGGTCTGACGGCCGGCTGAGGCTATTCGTTAGCCGTTAGCCCGCTAACAGGCCTCAACCCGCGGGCAGAGCTCCGTTGGGCCCGCGGGAGAGGGGAGAGGAGAAGGGTGGTCTGCAGCCAGACTGTCTTGGGAGAGGGAGGCGGATTCCCGGGTTCGGCGCTAGGCTTTTCGGCTCCATGATAGTTCAGTAGCTAACGCTGCTAGCTGCTCACGGAGGTAGAGGGGAGGAGGCGGGACCATGGGCAAGATGCTGCGTGCTGCGTGGTGAGAGACGAGGAGAGGAGAGGAGAAGGGTGGTCTGCAGCCAGACTGTCTTGGGAGAGGGAGGCGGATTCGGGTTCGGCTAGGCTTTTCCGGCTCCATGATAGTTCAGTAGCTAACGCTGCTAGCTGCTCACCGGAGGTAGAGGAGGAGGCGGGACCATGGGCAAGATGCTGCGTGCTGCGTGGTGAGGGAGACGAGGATTGGATGGACTCATGGACTAACTCACGGACCAATTAATAGTCGCAGGTTCTTAGGTTTGATTGGTCAGCTAGTATGCAGCTTTTCAGCAGATATACTGAATGGATTTTTTTCATTCTTTTTGGTCTTTATACTGCGTAGATAGGACCATAGGACCATAACAGCCTTATAAACGGTGTTATTAATATGTACAAAGCTTCCAAATTGTAGACCATAGCTTTAAAGGCTTAAGAACAAGCACTTTTATTTAGAGATGTTTTATTCTGCTTAATGTTTTAGTTTAAAGTTGTAAATTTCATTCAGTGAAGCACTTTAAACACTCTGTTTTACATTAAATGTATAATTTTGCTTCAAATAAAGACAAGTATTTCTTTATGTCTTCGTCTTATTTAAAAAGCATTTACATTATATAAATATTATGGAGGTAAAATGGTGACCTTATGGCGTTAAAGGCGACACTGAAAAATTTGGGTGCACCTAAATTTTGTACTGGTGCACCTTTAAATATTTTTTAGGTGCACCATTGCAACCAACTCAAAAAGTTAGTCGAGAGCCCTGCTTAATGACACTATTAGTTTGGTGCAGTGTGTGTCTGGTCGCACACATGACATTTAAATTGGATCAGCAGATCAGTTCTGTGGTAAAGTCCAGCTTCTTACATATTAGGCAGCTGGCAAAGGTGCCTAATGCACAACAACACTCTGAAACAGTAATCCATGACATTATTACATCTCGGCTGCATTACTGTAATGCACTTTATTTTGGAGTCAGCCAGTCCTCCCTCTCATGTCTCCAGTTGGTGCAAAAAACAGATGCTCGACTTTTAACTGGAGTACTGGAGTACATAAGAGGGAGCAAATTACTCCCATCCTGGCATCCCACCAATGGCTGCCTGTATATTTTAGAGTTAATTTTGAGAGTCTTTATTTGTTTTAAACCTTTAAATGGTTTGGTCCTGTCTCACCTCTCTGAGCTTCTTCAGCCCTACGCTCCTGCTTGGTGCCTAAGGTCAGCTGATCTGCTGCTCCTACAGGTATCCAGTTTAAACAGAAGCTCAGAGCGGATTAGGCTTTTTCTGTCCCTGCTCCTAAATTGTTGAACAAGCTTCTCCTCCACATAAGACAAGTCTCTTTATTGTCCATTTTTAAAACTCACATTAAACATATTTCTAATCCTTGGCTTTTAACCCACATGAGACTGCTCCTGTTTTAATGTTTTATGGTTTGTTTTCAGTTACTTATTTGTTGTTTTTAAATTGTTTTAAAAACATCTGCTTCACTAAATAAGGGGATGAATCAGTGATACCCAAACAAACCAGAGAAGTAAAGACAACTCAACTTCTCAGCCTGACAAAAGTATTTCAGCGGCCTCAGTGGTAGGTCAGAGTGGGCTTTATGTTGACCAAAATACAGGACCACGGACAGCTCTGCTCTAATGTAAATAGATCAGTATAAAAGATTCAGGACCACGTCAATGTTTATTTATATGTTGTTTATATTATTTATTTATCATACATTTACACAATTATTTAAGATCATCAGGACAATAAGGTAAACTAGACGCAGTGGCGCTGGCGGAGGTCTGAGCTCTCCGAGTGCTTTTCTAGTTTATTTTTTGACCTGCTACAGCCCTTCACCTGACGTGAACTTCTCGCTATAGCTGCAAGTTTGCGTCTTGGGCCTCACTGTTACTGCTTATTGTTCTTGTGCCATTGTTTGTTGTTGCTTCTCAGTGTAAAGGAGACGTCAATCTCAAAGTTGCAGGGACAAAGCCACCGATGTGTGAAAGGAACTTCCAGTTCTTTGATTGAACAACCCCAGAAATCACAGGAGGAGATGTATTTCTCAGTTGAACATTTATTGAAACCACATGAAAGTTACAGCGCTGGTCTCAAGAAAAATGAGCCCCAATATCCGGGGTTGTTACACTTTTAAAGCATTATTGCTATCCCTATACAGAGGTTGGGTTAAGCTTAACAACCATATATGATTGGCCATCTAACAGTGACATAGTTGTCCCAACCCACAACTGACATTACTTCCAGGATGTAGTATAAACCAAATGTGGGTGTTGTATGGAGGGTGGCAGGGCGCAGACTCGATTAAACTAACAGAGATACTGACAGAGGCTGGATTCAGGAGCCATCCGTCAGACATAACAGAAATGAAGGACAGAAGCTGGAGTCAGGAGCTGTCTGTCAGACATAACAACAATGAAGGATAAAATGTTCTTAAGATTATACAGAAATGTAACAAAAATGATCATGGCCACATTATACAGTATTCAAGGGCTAGACAGTTCATAAGCAGAAATAGAAATAATCTAACAATCCCCCTTTCGTCATGATTTTATTATGACGACACAAAAGAAGGGAAATTGTGTGTCACATGTCTGCCCTTCCACACCAGATCAAGAATCATGCACCTGGGTCCCCAAACCAGGACATTCATCAGGACTCTGGGGGGAGAACAGAGATGTCTACAGAACAAAGTATCTATATGTACTGCATATGTGTAAGCGGTTCTTCATTGCACTTAACAGCAGCAAGCATTCTTCATTGCACAGTGCATGTGGAAATCTCTAAACAGTAATTCACATCAATGGTAAAAAAAACAAACTTTAAGGTTATACCAAAACAGTTGAATAAAAATGGTTATTGATTAAAACTAGTAAGGCAGAAGCTAAACATTCTAGATCAGTAGTATCATAACCATCGTCCAGGTATATTAAACATTCAAATCTCAACTGATCTCAACTCAGCAATTAGCACATTGATAAATACTGAAAAAGGCCCCTGCCCCCAGTGTGCGTGCGCTATATATGGTTATGTAGTAGCATTAGCACAATATGTGTATCTACAGAGGTGTAGGGAAGTAAATGCGGTATTCAGGATCTTCTTCTTCATCCTCGAGGGATTGGTAACCTGTTAAAGGAATAGTGTCTGTAGACTTTTGCATCAGTTGGTAAGCTGGTGGTGCCTGAAATTTATCATTTATAGCAGTGGTGATGCATTTCAAGCAAAGGTGTCTGGCGCAAGGTATACAGCAGCAGCCACAAAAGGCCGATAGAGCTCCTGCAGATATTAGTGAGATGAGCACTGAAGTGACTAAGGGCTTCCATTTGCCAAATGTCTTCTCAAACCATTCTGTTACAGGATTGTTTATACCTGAATTCTTAGCCAATTCTTCTGAAAGTGCTCGCAGGCCATGCAGAGCCTTAGTGAACGAGCCATCTGGAGCTGTATTTTTAGGAATGAATACGCAACAATCTTGTTGGACCACTGCACAGACACCACCCTTTTCAGCCAATAAAAAATCGAGAGCCAATCTGTTTTGATAAGTCATCAGAGAGGTTGCTGACAATTGTTCATGTGCTCCAGTGAGTGCATCTCTAGTCATGTTATTTAGTCTCTGGATATTGAAATGGATGTAATTTATTCTATCTACTTTTTTGTTGATTGTAACCCACCAGAAAAGTGTTGATTCAAATCCTGCTGCATTTGGTCTACCAATTTATACTCATTCGGGACACCTCTGGGGACTCCTATTGAGTCAATATAAGTGGGTGAGTCCCTGTAGATATCAAATTCTCGTTTATGTCTAATACTGTGTTCCTGATTCAGACTGTCAGCAGCCTTCTGCAAGTCCAAGGCAGAGGTCTTGATAACTTTAATTGGCGCGATTAGAGACAGAATAGTACAAGTACCTGTCCATCCAGATGGAAGTACGTTATAAAGGACTCTTCCCCCACAGCACCAATAAACATCTGCTCTGGCATAAATCAATTCAGACACATTCTGCCAATTAGTCACCTTATGGATGACAGTACACCAATCTGGGGGAACATGTCCCACAGGAGTTGCTGCCTTATATCTGGTCAGACAGGTATGGTTGGCCTTGACTGGCGTAAAGACTGGTGGGATAGCCCCTTTTGGTGCCAGTGGGTATGGTTTTTCAAGGTGTTTACATTTAGGTTCTGGATTTTCTGTCATGTGCAAGTGCATCATACAGTAAGTCTCATTATATGAAAAAGGAGATGGTACCGTCAACAGCCCTGGTCTTGCACTAGCACAGACCACACAGTCTTCTTTAGTGACTTTTCTCGCTGCAGTCTCAACAAAGTCTAACCAGTAATTTTTCTGAGAGAAACCAGTTTCATATTGGATTACTTTAGGCACAGTCAGATTTTTTAAATAGGTCACCTCATCAATTCGGTTATGCGCGGAAAGAGTACTGACCTTAACCCTGGACCCAGCGTTAGACACGGATATATTTATAAACCCAATAGGATCTAAACCGGGCACGTAGGCCCCCAAGGCGTACAGACCTGAGTCTGAAACCTGGGGGTCTTTTACTGAGAGCATAAGTGGATTGTAGTTTTGCTCAGAACAACGGTGAGGTACAATATCCCTTTTAACCAAACTCAGTCTGTTCTTTAACGAAGTCGTATCCTCACAGGAACATGGACAATATCCCCAATCTTCCTGTCCCGTATTTGCTATGACAAATTGCCATAGAGAACATGCATCTAAACAAAGATCTGTCCCCCAGGGGGTTTTTGCAGATATACCAGAAATTGTCACACGCTGCGAAACACAAATGTAGCTTTCGTACTGCTGATAATGGCCATAATCTGGGTCACAAGGTATGACAGAGCACAGATCAAATTGGGCTGTTGAGGTTTCTCCTTGGATAAAATCTAGTTGCAGAATATGAGGTCTTTTAAGATTATTAGCAGAGCGTGTGAGTCGCTGAAGAATCTCACCTCGTGTTTGGTTTGTACTTTTTGTCACTGAGTTTTGAGTCTCCCACCAAAGAAAGGGGAGGGACATCAACAATCCAATTATGATTAAAGATGTAGCAATGGCTCTAAGGCCACATCCCAAAGTGGTTCTCATTTCTACTCATGTAGAGTCAACAGGTCTTTTCTTTAGTCCACAGCCGGCTGTTCAGTCAGATTGTTTGGTTTCAATGTCAGAATCAGTCTCCGTGTTTTCCAGGTCAGTCTTAACACGGTCAAGAGTTCTTTCAGTTGGGTCAGTTGTAATCTTACAGTGGGTTTTATGGATCCAGTTGCTTAATTTTTCATCAGTCTTTTTTTTTTTTTCTTTCTTTACTTTTTTCTTTCTTTTCTTTCAAATAGGGGTGCCACCAGTGTTGAGACACGAGTGCAGTTATCTTTGAACTTCCACAGTGTCCTCTGCTGTGTGCTTCTTGACACAACATGTTAAGTAGCCCTGCTGGAGCTACTATTTTTCCTTCATGATTCCTCCAGAGCCCTGTGAAATCTTTTAAAGCACCTTTATCTTTCCAAGCCTGTTTCTCTGTAGGTGCAGCAGCTTCCTGCAGCTCCCTAATGGTTTGAGTATTCAGTTCTAACTGACTTTTTGACTTTTTAACTTTTTGAATCATTTGTTTGTGCGCTACATAACCTGCTTTAGCCTTTGCAGCTGCATCTGCAGCATTGTTTCCTCTGTTTACACGGCCATCCCCCTTTTGGTGTCCTCTGCACTTAATTACTGCTACTTGTTTTGGTTCCTGCAGTGCATAATATAAGTCTAAAAGAGGCTGTAAATGTTTTACTGGCGTGCCTGCTGCCGTCACAAACCCTTTTCTTCGCCAATGGCACAGATCTACATAGACCGCTTGAACTGCGTAAGCCGAATCAGTATAGATGTTTACTGTTTGATCTTTCGCCATTTTGCATGCTTCTGTTAAAGCTACTAGTTCAGCTACCTGAGCGGAGGCGGGTTGTGTGAGCAGTCCTGTTTTTACCGTTTGTAAGCCTGTTGGTGTATCCTGGACTACTGCATACGATGTTACTAATGCTCCTGTAGAAGTATGATGACTGTGTCCGTCACAATACAGTGTCATCTCTGGCGGTTCAGTGAGAGGTTCTTTATGAACGTTAGGATGTATCTGCATTTCTTTTGTTGTCTCGCTGACACAATCATGATCTTGTTTGGTATCCATTTGACTTGCCATATTAGCCCCTGAGCTAGTAAAATGAACATGTGGTTTATCTAATAACTGTCTGAGACCCTAGATCCTGTGTGCTGAGAGGGTGAATGCATTTGAGTCCAGAAAGGCTTTAACCCCATGTGTTGTGTGAACAATGGTTTGATTCCCCATTGTTAAATGAGCTGTTTTCTCGACAGCTTTGCCAATAGCTGCCACATGTTTTACACAAGTTGGATGACCAATTTCAACCTGGTCTAGTTTTGAACTGTAGTACATCAAGATTTCTCTGTCACCTCCCCCCCCTTTTTGATAAAGCACAGCGTTAACAAATCCCTCTTTCTCATCAACATCCAAATGAAAGGGCTTTGAGTAGTCTGGGGCATGAAGTGAGCACGCTTGAGACAGGCATGCTTTTACCTCAATAAAGGCTCTATCAGCCTCAGGGCTCCACTGAAGAGGGCACGAGTAGTTTTTGTAGCCTGCCTGTGTGATAAGAGCTCTCAAAGGTGCCACAAGGTTAGCGAAATCTGGGATAAAGTTTTTACTGTAGGTTACAAGACCAAGGAACTGCATCATTTCAGAGGCTGGTTTAGAGTGACTCAAGATATCTGTCTTCTGAGCTGTTGTCATTTGCAGACCTGATGATGAGACCACTCTTCCCAGAAAAGTGACCCGCTCCCTCCCAATCTGCAGTTTAGACTTAGAGACCTTAAATCCACACCCTACCAAGAGGGCCAAAACAGTCTTGGTGGCAAACATAATTTCAGCAGATGAACGTGCAGCAATGAGAATGTCGTCTACATACTGCAAAAGAGTCACACCATGGGGTAGTGACAGTGTCTTCAGTTGTTGTTTTAGGGCATGATTGAAGAGTGATGGTGAATCAATGAATCCCTGTGGTAGCTGAGTATAGGTGTACTGGACACCTTTGTAAGTGAAGGCAAAAATACCCTGAGATTCAGGGGCAAGAGGCACACAGAAGAAAGCATTTGCAAGGTCAATACACGTAAAGTACTTGTGCTCGGGAGTGATAGCATTGAGCATAGTGTATGGATTTGGTGTGTCATAACAGGAGGGCACTACAACCTTGTTTATGGGTCTGAGGTCCTGAACCATTCGGTAATCTGGTTTGTTAGGTTTAGGAACTGGATTAATTGGTGTGTAAGTAAAAAATCAAATTGAATCAGAAATAGGTGTGTCTAACAATTCAGGTCTGGGCAGAAATGTCTTAAGAGAATATTCTAATTAGTCATGATCATCACTTGCATTTTCACTAAACAGGAGCCATGAAGCAGGCAGACAGACATTCTGGACCAAACGTCAAGGTCAGAGATACGCTGCTGCTAGGAGACGGTGCTATCAGTGGCCTTAACCATACAAGAATTTAAACATGCTGCTATCCCAGAGCCACTGTCTCTGAAATAACAACACTCCTCCCAGAAGTTTTGTCAACACACCGAGGAGTCAAACAGCTGATCGTGCACGTGGGTGCAGCGGACATCAGAAAGGAACAGACTGAAGTCTTGAAAAGGGATTTTACTACATGCCCTTATTCAGTTAAAAAAATTAAGTATTGCCAATCAATCTATGCAGCATATCATCATCTCAGGCGAGAAGGATATCATTAACATACAAAACAATTTGTAAACCACAAGGTGGGTTAAATTTAGAAAGAATTGTGATTTTTATCTACAGACATAGAAAAAGAAATGCATTTGCTAGATCCACAACTGTAAAATGTTTTTCTGTGGCCATAAGTTAGTAAGTAATGTATGTGGATCAGGCACAAGTGGTACACGTGTTTAAACAGCTCTTTTTACAGCTCGTAAACACTTTACCATTCTGAATCCTGTACTGGGTAGAGCTTTCATTGCAGGAAAAATAGGTGTATTTACAGGTGAGTCCTCTCATGGTATCAGGACTCCAGCTTTAAGTAAGTCTTGCATTATTGTATCACAGGCGTAATACCTGTAGTGCACCAGGCTTTAATAAATATTATCTCTATCGAGGCCTGTTTTAATTTTTTCTCTTTAATCCTTGAGGCAACCCAAAAAGAAAAATAGTAAAACTAAATTAATTAATTAATTGATTAATGCATTCTAAAGTCACTCGTTTGCCAAAACAGTTCCTCTCATTAATGTAATAAAAGTGAAAGCTCAATACATTCCTTTTAATTTCATTGCATTAAACCTTTTTAACAACTTCTGACATCAGTATAGATATAAAATATTTCATTATTATTAAAGTTTTTGTGCTTTAATGTACTTTTAGTTATGAAACTATTGTTTGTTTTTGTTTCAATAGGAGAACCTTAAATCTTGAATTTTCTTCGTTTGCAAAGTGGAATTTTTTGGTGTGAGGTTATTGCAGTCTTAATAAGGTCATTAATTCATAAATAAATAGATTTTGATGCATTATTTGTTTTGGAGCAATCCGAGCTCACTCAAGAATTTAACATTAAAGTACCTCTAACTTTTTCTTTAAAGAGAATTCTTTTTAAGTCTTAGAATAAGAATGAGACAGATGGAGGGGTTCCTCTGTTTCAGGGACCTCTTCTGATATCTGGTCGCTTGAATCTGGTTTTCTTTGTCTTTCTTTAGGTGTCAGAGCTTGCTCCGTTATACCCTTATCTTGTTTAAACAAATGCCATGTCATCATATCATATTGTAATCATTCTGTTTTTGTTGTTCTAACATATATTTTTGCTTTATATTGCTGAGCTTCTCTTTGTTCTCAGCATTTACTGCTGCTTTGACTGGATCATTCTCAAAGTACTGTGACAAACATGTCCCTGCATATTCCAGAGGAACAATATATAAATATATTTATATAATTAAAATAATAATAATAATAAATAGAATAAAACTTTGTTTCCTAAAAAAAATATCATCCAAATTAAACTAAAATTATGTAATTACATACCATTTTAAATGAAGATAATTTCAGTTTATTTAGGGTAGCAATTTTGTTATTGTTATTATTTTCCTAGTTCAGTTAAAATATTTCCTCTTTTTTTATATACATAAATATGCATATATATGATAATTGGTCAATTATGTAAAATCAAGTAATATTAGAATAAAATTCAAACTGAAGTGGCAATTTAACAATCAAACATCAACATCACTGGTGTTACTGGTATCACAGACCTTATGTTTTAAATGTCAAGAATATGTAAGGGAACCCCCAGGGTCATATATCATCAGACATTATTTAAGATTTTATCAATTATGTCATTGCAATGTAGCTCTTATCCAAATATATTTTTGCTTAACTTCATCCATAGTGAATGGCAGTAATTTTATCAGCATATTTTATCCTTTATCAAAAGTACACATATATGAATTTTGTAATGATAACCTAAAGTGTGGTTACATTAATGACAGAAAACTATGTACGTCTTTTAAAGAAAAAAACAAAGCAAATGTTCTAGTTGTCTTTTACTGTTGGTAACATGGTCAACATGCTTATAAATACCTCACATTAACTTAAGTTTGTAAAAACTGAATTAAAATGTTCTACTCTTTTACTTGGAAAGTCACAGTATTTTGGTAATGATCCGACTACAGCTGTAACATGTAGGGTGCTGGTTGTAATAACCCGTTCTGTATTACTAACAATGAATTGTTATCATCAAATGTTTGGTTCAGTTCAGTCAGCGGCATCTGTTTGCTTATTTGACCCGAGGTTTGAGTTAACAAGGCCTTAGCCTCACTGTACGGGCTACTACGTGGAGGGAGGGAGCATGCTGAAGCTCTCTCAGTTCCCCCCTCAGCTCCAAGGTTGTCAGGCTTATCAGGCTTTACTTCAGGTTTTGAGAGTGGCTCGGTGTTTATCTTAGTCAGTGGCATTTGTTTTGGTGCAGAGGACGGGGCGACCGATGTCATGATTACGTATTTTACTTCTCCAAGAAAGCACTTGCAATCTTGGTAGAATTCAGACGCCTTTTCTGCTATCTTTTTAGCTTTTGCTTTTCTCAAAACGCTCCCTTCTTCTACTTCACTCTGACTTTGCTTCAGAGCTGTTTCTGCCATTTTTTAAAAACTGGGACAGGTCACTAGACAGCGGTGGAGGCCCAGTGATGTCACTGAACATTCCTTTCTCGTGCATTTGTCTCACCCATGTTACAAATCTTTCCTGCTCATCCTCGGCTCTCTCTGTTCTGGTTTTATCTGTCCAATTGCACAAGGTAGCATAACATACCGATCCCAAAGAACCGGGTTTACACATTTTCCATTTTTCAATCACATCAAGATACATGTTGAATAAGATATATTGCAGGCTCTCTCAGTTATTAATGAGTGGTGCAATACCCAGGTGGGGGACCCGACCAAGAAGCTTCTACACCAGGACCTTTGCCTCTGGTGCGCTTGATCGCTGGGAGTTATCTCAGTCCAACGCACCTGTTTTACTCAACTTTCACTGAGAAACGCTCTAAACCTACTACTCTAAATTTCCCTTTTTCTACTTGTACCTATACCACCCAAAGTACCCACAGAAGTTGTTCAGTGTCCACTGAATGAATGTGGAATTCTCAATCAGTCTGACTGATCGATACACACATCCAGACTGTGGTAAAAATACCTCTGAACAACGAAACCACCCACACAAATCAGGAAAATAACTAACTTATCCCTGTGTCCTTATGTGTTTTTCCAGACCTCCTCAAGGGGTCAATTTATACTAAATCAACAAACAGCAGCTTGGGAGTCACTACTCAACCAAAAACCTGGACTGTGCTTCAGCACCTCGGGAGTCCACACTCGACCAAAAACCTAGGGTCCACTTAACCTACTCGGGAGTCACTACTCTACCGAACACCTGGACTGTGCTTCAGCACTTCGGGAGTCCCCACTCGACCGAAAACCTAGGGTCCACTTAACCTACTCGGGAGTCACTACTCTACCGAACACCTGGACTCTGCTTCAGCACTTCGGGAGTCCCCACTCAACCGAAAACCTAAAGGCTATGTGATTTGAACTTTACATGTAGTTCTCAAACAAGCACAACTGAGAGTTTTTCAACATTTGTCATAAAATTTAGCAGTCGGAGGTAATCACCTCAGACAATCTTCTAAATTTGGTCAAGTCCAATATGCAGAAATTTTATCAAAAAGGTTTTCTGCTTACCTGTTTAAAAGATGCGCGCACCAGATTGCTGGAAGATCACTCTACGATTTCCTCTCCGCTGGTCCAAATGCCCATGCCTCTGAGAGATGTCAATTTGAGTTTCGGCACCAATTGAAAGGAACTTCCAGTTCTTTGATTGAACAACCCCAGAAATCACAGGAGGAGATGTATTTCTCAGTTGAACATTTATTGAAACCACATGAAAGTTACAGCGCTGGTCTCAAGAAAAATGAGCCCCGATATCCGGGGTTGTTACACTTTCAAAGCATTATTGCTATCCCTATACAGAGGTTGGGTTAAGCTTAACAACCGTATATGATTGGCCATCTAACAGTGACATACAGTAGTTGTCCCAACCCACAACTGACATCACTTCCAGGATGTAGTATAAACCAAATGTGGGTGTTGTATGGAGGGTGGCAGGGCGCAGACTCGATTAAACTAACAGAGATACTGACAGAGGCTGGATTCAGGAGCCATCCGTCAGACATAACAGAAATGAAGGACAGAAGCTGGAGTCAGGAGCTGTCTGTCAGACATAACAACAATGAAGGATAAAATGTTCTTAAGATTATACAGAAATGTAACAAAAATGATCATGGCCACATTATACAGTATTCAAGGGCTAGACAGTTCATAAGCAGAAATAGAAATAATCTAACATGTGCCACAGGAATTATTGCAGTAAGAGGCACAAAGTGCGCTCAGATGCCAAACTGTGTGGGTGTGTTTGCGCCTGCATATCATTAGAGCACATTGTTTTGAGGTTAAGGTGCTACAACAGGGCAGACTGCGTGAGCTATCTCTGTGCAAATGATGGCGCTATAGCAGGAGCAATCCATTCTTTGTAGATGTGGCCCATAGAGTGCCATGGGATCGTAGAGTAGCAAATGTGAGGACCCAAGGAGGGACAGTCCAGTTTATATGAGGATCAAAACCATGGTGTCTGAAATGTGTGCTCAAATATGAAACAAAAACTGAGTTTTCCAGACAGGAGAAGTTTAATTACTGCTTAGTTGACAGAAATTAAGCGTTTTTTAGACAGAGAAAAACAGGTATTGAGGAAAAAGAGAACAGTGAGTGTGAGAAAAGAAGTCCAATAAATTAATGATAAAACAGGGTAGAGTGGATGGATGAAGCAGAGAGGCCGGGAGAAAAGGGGGAAATTAAATTTTGGGAATAATATAGATTAGGAAAATTAAAAGAACAAGTATGCAAAACACGCACAATATCTAATCTGGTTTATGTTCCAAATCTGCTGAGTGCTGTGGACACATCTGCACCTTCTACATCTGCAAACAGGCAAACACCTCAGTAAAAACAGGTGGATGTTTCTTCAAACTCTGCCTTTTTCCTGGTCTTGAAAATGAGAAGGTAAATGTCCCAGAGCAGTTGATCTTTTTCCCCAGTATGACCCAGGACCCTCTCCTTCTCTCTCCACAGTCTATTCTTTCTCATGTGAGTGCTATGGTAGTTTTTCTGTTATTTTTGTCATAATTTCTCTCATAAAAATGTTATATCACGCTCGAGAGCCAGAAAAACACATCAGTAGCCATTGTTGTGACTGACTTTGTCCACACTACAGCCAGTGAAAAGTGACGCTCCAAACTCTCCAGAGACTTTCTCCCTGTTTCTCCTCTCTGTGGTTCAGTCTCTAAACATTAAAATAAACGGAGAGAAGAGCTGCCAAGATGCAGTGATGTTTACTTCCTCTTCTGTTTACATCCTCATTGCTGTTCACTCCCAAAGCTGATTGGCTGTTCAGTTTCAACTTTAGCAAAGGAGTAAAATGATCACTCCTGTAAAAGTTTATTTGTGCATCAGTTCCCGTCATTCATGTGATAATTTAACATCATCTCATTCACTTTCTATGTATTGTCATCACGCAACAAACTGAAGTTCTCATTTGGCATGAACACAGCTTCACGGAGGGTGGATCCAGATCAGGCAGGGCCGAACACAGCCCCTAAAATCTGAATGACCATCACAAAACCCTGACAGTGATTGGCTTATGAACCAACCACATTGATTTGTAAATGTGGCATGACAGAGTGTTTTCTAAGGTGACACACCCTCATGCCTCTCTAAACATGAGCAGCCTGCAGTCCACATGTCACAGTGCAGACTATGTGCTGGAATAATTGGTCTTTTTGTTATTAAACAGAAAATAAGGTAACACTTTATAATAACTATACACTATTAAGCATTAGTTAAGCATTAGTTAAGCATAATGAAAGCATTAGTTAATCCTTAATTCCTCATGAACTCATCATGAATTCATCATTAGTATTGCATTACAGAGCATTAGTAAAGACAACCATAAATCCTCAACTAAGACATTACTAAGCATTAGTAAATCCTTGATTTTTCATGAATTAACCATTAATTCAACATAAGTAATGCATTATAATGCATTGGTAAAGACACTTTTAAATGTTCAATTAACACATTATTAAGCATTAGTAAAACATTAGTAAAGTGCGTAATTCATTTACTTATCATTTGTAAGTAATTAGTTATACGTTACTAAGCATTAGTAAACACAATTATACTCCAATCATAAATACTCAAGCAGCAGTTGAGTATTAGTAAATGCTTAATTAATCCTGAATTCATGATCTGTATAGCATTTATTATGCATTACTAAGCACTTAATAAACCCGGTTATAAATGTTTTGTTGCTCATTGATAAACTGAATTGTTAATACTTTATAAAGGGTTAGCAACTGTAAATAAACATGTATTCATACTCAATAAATAACTTATTAATGCCTATTAATGCAGTTACTACTCATTAGTTACCATTAGTTAAGTTTATTCTGTGAGCCCATCTAAAGTGAGGACTATCTATGCTTTATAAAGCATTTATAAAGCATTTATAAATGACACAGAAGCAAAGATATACAGTACAAAGTGTCAGTTTTATTGGTCCCAAACACCAACAATACACACTTTAAACAAATACAAACGATAAAATTTCATGTAAGTTTGACAAACATCTTCAAATAACAACAGTCTGTGATAAAATAAAAATAGAAAAAAAAATCAAGCTTAAATACACACTTTGGAAACCTTAACATTTCGGGTAAACTGGTGAACTATCCCTTTAGGGCGCACGCACACACACACATACACACACACACACAATAACTATGTGGACTGAATGGCTTGCTAAAAAAACAACACACTACCTGTATTTTCTTGAAACATCATCAATTAACCTACAAAAAGCACCATAACGGTGCTTTTTGGCAAGCCATTCAGTCCACTCAATGACTGCAAGGTGTTCTTGAAGCAAGGTTTCTGTTCGGTTCCCCCTGAGCCTCCAAATCCTCTCTTTGTAAGTTCTCCAGGCCCTTTCGATATGTTGGGTATGGGCTCCAGTAAGGGGATGAACGTAGGACCTGCTATGGTTTACCGTGTGGTGCACATACCCTAATGCAGGGAGCACACGGCATGCGCGCCACTCATCACTGATGATGTTAGACCCAACCCGCGCATGTTGGGTGATCAGAGGCCCCAGATGTACTCGGTTTCTGTGCTCTACCAGGCGTAGAATTGGCCTTCGAGAGTTCTCCTTAACACCAAGCATCCCAAAGACCCATTTTTTCGGTTCCAGGCACCAGCCATTCTTCCTTTCCCATACTGATACAGAAACAAAGCAAACATGCAAACAGATTAGGTACAGTATGAACAAATACAAAACATCAGTTGACTGTATTTCATAATCATGGAAGTAAATATTAGAAATACACACCTTTCGTTTGTGCCGAAAATGGCTTTCATCAGTGGTGACAAACTCCTGTCTGCCGCCCATCATCTGACCTGTACGTCTTCTCATTTTTTTCAATGCTGTTATACACACTCCCCTTAATCGCTTGGCCATTTTGCTCAGGGTTGCTGAGCTGCCTGCAATGGTGTCATCTAGCATGTCGATCTGCCGCAGCCGTAGCCCCTGAGCAAATCTATAAAGACAAAAAATAAATTGTTAACATGTATTCACATAACATTTATAAATGAATAAGATAGTCTCTTAACAGATCCCTGTGCACCACACAAGGATCTGTGTGTATCCTTGTGCGCCACTGTTTCTACCATGGCCTATGATCTAATCAGCAGATGCAAGAGGACATATTACACAGAGCACTGCTTCTCAAACGTTTCATGTCGAGACCCCCCAAAGTCATCATATTTGAACTGAGGACCCTCCCACCCCAACTGGATACATATCTTGAAGTGCAGCAGTGCCCAAAAATGGAGTGTGTTGTCTAACCTTAATGTGTGACCATGGCATGCATCAGGTGCAAACATATCAGTTGTTTCCATATATGGCCACCAACGAGACATGCCCAAATACCGGTATACTGTATTATTATGACATCAGCAATCTCCATACACACACAAGGGACAAGCCAGGACTGACAGCGATCCAGTTGTCCTGAGCCACAGATCCAGCCGCTATGCCCATAAACTTAACTGTACACTGTATGGTTATTTAGTTAACCATGGCAACGCCACCAGGAGCGCAGGGCGCAGTTTTTTCTTTGATGTGTTGATGTGCCTTTTTCATGTCTTTTTTCTAGATGTCTTAAGATTTCAGTATCAGCTGGAGATCCCACTAAAACCATGTGGGAACTCTTTAGAAGCACTGATACTGAGGGAGAGTGAAGGACACTGACTGAAGGACACTGAAACCAAACCTGACATGCTATGTGTACAGATTTCAGTAACTCAACGTAATCCAAATAATTCACAAAACATTCCATGCATGATTTTTCATATTGTATATTTTATGGATACTACAAAGACACTGGAAATGTAGTGAGCTGTGAGCCTATGACACATGTTTAATGATACTGCTATTATTTGCTTACCTGTACATGAATTCCATTCAGTTACAGATGGGTACTTTTGAGTGGCTGAAGATGGATTTGTGCCTGACCGAAATTTGTTTCGCTCCATGTTCTGGTCGTCGACAGACCCTAGAAGAAAAGCAACATGGGAACAAAAGAATGATAAGAAGAATGATAACAAGGAATTTATTCATTCATCATTTATTTATTTTTTATTTTATTAATTGCTCTAAATCACATGTTCTCAAAGTCTTTATAACTCCTAAACTGACAACCATTGGACAAGGTTTTGTCCTGCAGTTACCCATCTGCCATGATTTATCTTTTATTACATGGGAGTTTGACATAAAAACTAATTGTCATAGACCCCCTTTGGGTCCCGACCCACAGGTTGAGAACCACTTGATTAACAGAGTAACAGACCTAATCTGGGGAGAGACCTCCCTGCATAAACCCTGCAGCTTCACATTAAGCTTCCCCAAAAAAATCAAATTTAAGCATGCAATCCCATGCAAATGCATGACACAATTAGACAGACACACAGACACATTAAAGTTATATGATGGTATAATTAGGCTTCTTACCAGGAATACTGATCTTGACTGTTTGTCCTCCTCTTCAATTTCATCTGGTGATGGCATGTTGTGCATTTAATTTTCCTTTTAAGAAGTTTCTTCTTTTGAAGCCACTTTATTAGCTTCAGGGTTTTCCTTTTTGTCCTGTCCCCACTGATAAGATTCTTGAACTTTCTGAACCTGCTCATTGTTTCAAACGTGCGGTCTGAAGTGGATTATAATATAAATAGAATAAAAAAGAGACTCGGGGTGTTTTTCTAGAGCTGTCATCAATATGTAAAAATAAAAAGCCGCGGTCTACATAAGGGAGGCTGGAACTTGTAGGACACTGGGACGTGTAGGACGCTACTGCGCATGCTCCTACCTTCAAAACGCTCGTGCGCATGCTCCAAATACGGAAGTCGGAGAGAGCCTTATGCTGCGTTCCATTTACCTCGGAACTGGGAGCTGGGAAATGGGAGTGACGTCATCTCCGACTCATCAGCGTTCCAGTTGAAGTCGGAAAAAAAACGTGCCGATCGACCAGGCTATTGTTAGCCGGTGTTAGCATGCCTACGTTGTTGTTCACAAATTTCACATGAAGAATGTGATTATCACTATGGCAGCATTTTTGTAAATATAAGTCTAATGCTACTACACATACAGCTGATCTAGAGCGACACACCCCAGTCAGAAGTGCAAATAAATGGATTATTACAGGGGCTAAATAACTGTTCACACTGGGGGCTGCCATCTTTGTTTGTCAACTCGGGGGTGGTGAGGTCTCCCCGAGTTCCGAGTAGGATATTCCGACCTCGGGGGGCGTTCCAGATGAAATTTCCTACTCGGAAGTGGGAAATTCCGACCTCCGACTACAACTGGAACGTGCGTTCCAGCCCCCAGTGTGAACAGTTATTTAGCTCCTCTAATAATCAATTTATTAGCACTTCTGACTGGGGTGTGTCGCTCTAGATCAGCTGTATACATAGTATTGTTAGACTTATATTTACAAAAATGCTGCCATAGTGATAATCACACTCTTCATGTGATATTTGTGAACAACGCAGGGCGTGCTAACAACAGCTAACAATAGCCTGGTAGATCGGCACGGTTTTTTTCCGACTTCAACTGGAACGCCGACAAGTCGGAGATGACGTCACTCCCATTTCCCAGCTCCCAGTTCCAAGGTAAATGGAACGCAGCATTACGCTGGAGAGGCAAACACATTGCAGAAATGGAGTTGTCGTCGGTGTCAAGTTGGCGCGTCATTGGTACGCGGAGACGGAACAAAAAAAACACTACAGAGGAGAGTGACATATTAACGGCAGAAAACAGAGATACCGCCGATAGTGGTGAGTACATTTCTTTTTTCATGTTTCCCTTCCCATATGGAATACAACCCCGGAACGTGTATTATTCATTATACAAGTCTGCCCGGCTGCTCGCGGCTACATGCAGTTAGTTGGGGTGTGCAAAACATTGATTCATTCAACTATCGCGATTTTATGTGCCATAATTCAATAAGTCAATGTCAAAGTTCACACGGTCAAAGTTTACTGCTACAGGCCTACAGCTGTTTGATATGTGCCAATTTGGTGTCCCTGAAATGAAAAAGTTTGAGAACCAGTAATGAAGATGATTTATTAATACAATTAAAGCTGGTGTCTACGATTTGAAACCGCAGCCTGCCCCTCCTTCCCTCACCTCTCTCCTCCGTGTTCCAAGATCCCGCCCCCAGCTCGTGACGTCTCATATAGCCCCCTCGGACTGAGCTACGAGCGACTAGCATAATATATCAGCAGCAAACTCAATCAAAAACAGCTCAGCTCAACTGAAAGTATCAAACACGACAGACATCTCCCTTATAACACACAGCAGTAGCCATTTCAACTGGACCGGCGCCGCCAGAGCAGAGCCGAGTGTGGGGGAGGATTAATCTTTCTCAGCCTGTCCTCCCCAGCTCAGCTTACAGTGCTAACGATTAGCGGCTAACAGGCTAACCCGCTCCCCTACAAGTTATTAGCCCGTGCAGGCACAAACTAACCAGAGTTATTCAGCAGACATCTCCCACTGTAGTAAACAAAGCCATTACCTGATCAACCAGGGGCGAAACGGCCGATGCTGAAGGTCTGACGGCCGGCTGAGGCTATTCGTTAGCCGTTAGCCCGCTAACAGGCCTCGACCCGCGGGCAGAGCTCCGTTGGGCCCGCGGGAGAGGGAGGCGGATTCACGGGTTCGGCACTAGGCTGTCCCGGCACCATGATAGTTCAGTAGCTAACGCTTCTGGCTGCTCACCGGAGGTAGAGGAGAGGAGGCGGCACCATGGGCAAGATGCTGCGTACTGCGTAGTGAGGGAGACGAGGGAGAGGGAGAGGAGAAGGGTGGTCTGCAGACAGACTGTCTTGCGAGAGACAGGCTGATTCCCGAGTTGGGTGCTCGGCTGGTTCCGCTCCATGATAGTTCAGTAGCTAACGCTGCTAGCTGCTCACCGGAGGTAGAGGGGAGGAGGCGGGACCATGGGCAAGATGCTGCGTACTGCGTGGTGAGGGAGACGAGGATTGGATGGACTCATGGACTAACTCACGGACCAATTAATAGTCGCAGGTTCTTAGGCTTGATTGGTCAGCTAGTATGCAGCTTTTCAGCAGATATACTGAATGGATTTTTTTCATTCTTTTTTGTCTTTATACTGTGTAGATAGGACCATAGGACCATAACAGCCTTATAAACGGTGTTATTAATATGTACAAAGCTTCCAAATCGTAGACCATAGCTTTAACACTTTACTCTGTATTAGGTATGCGGGGAGGACATGCCAAAAAGAAGAAAGTAGCAGTGGAGAACGTGGAGATGGATTCTTCGGAAGAGAGGCTCATCGCAGATGCTAGTGGTGTGTACTGTACCCTTTGATTGACTTGTATCCTTTTGATGTTTACTGTACTGTGTGATAGATCTGTAGTAGTATGACTTGACCTGAACTTTACTTTCCATTAGGTGTGTCCATTGCCCCAACTAAAGTCCTGGCAAACAAAAAAAATTGCAGACGAGTTGGAGCTGTATAAGCTGAAGGCAGGCTGGCAACAGGAGAGGATTGATGAACTGACCAGGGAGAGAGATTTTCTGAAAGAACAGTTGGCAGCAGGTAAGTCAAAAGACTTACGACTCTGGACACAACTTAAGGCCACTATAATTGTATTAAATATTGTTATATTATATTTTATTAATTTTTGTTTGTAATTAATTTTAATTTGTGGTTTTCTTAATTTTAGTAAAGTTGTTTTGTTTAGTTTTGTACAAAATTTGTCTATACGCAGAGCGCAGAACGGGACGGGCTGGCAAATAAGGGGGAGAGACAGATAAGGGAAGGATTGAGGGCTCATCGTATCTAATAGTATCAGTTGTTACTAGGTAGAATTTTCAGACTTAGAAGAAAATGAAACAACATTGACCCTTAGCGGTCAGCAGATCCTTCATTATTTTGACCCCTGCAATGTAGTGCTGTGGATAGCATTGCGCCGACAAGGACATCTCCCAGCCATGGAGGTAGGCTACTACGAGGAGGGGAGAAGCCAGCTCTGCTAGTATGGCAACAAAATTAGTTCCCTTATCAACAATAAGATTTCTGGTGGCTGAACTCTTCAAGCACCGTCTACGCTGTCATATTGTACCCATAATATTTTCAGAGGCAGTATGTTTATTTGGAAGGCAACTGTAAACAAATTTCAGAAATCTTTTTGCTGCTGACAGAAACAAAAAACCAGCACACTATTGGATAGTATGGGCCCTCAATCTATTCCTTAGTCCGCTCCCTGCCAGGCCACCGTTCTTGGTCTCCGCAACCGTTCTGCGCACTGCATACAGACCCGTCTCGTTTGTACATAGTTCTGAAGCCCTCAAAAGTGTTCATTTAACAAGTAAGGGGAAGGGTGCGGGGGCGTGGTTTTCTGGTTAAAGGAACACAGCCAACCAGTTTTGTATCATTATTTGTTTGGGAATCATTGAGGTGGTTGATTTGAGTTGTGCATCACTGGTTCACAACTCAGATAAACTCAATAACTGTCAAACTATATGAATGCATACAAAAGAAGCTTTAAACTCTTTCATGTGACATGATGCCACATATATGATTTCTTTCTGTTTTAAATAGCTCTTAAAAAAGATGGTGCAGCATCCATCTCCACCCTGAACACAGCACCCAACTCCTCCAAGAAACGCAAGACTTCACGTTCCTCTTCTGATGACTCAATGGAATCGTCCTCCGACAGTGAGAGTGAGTCTGAGTCGGAGTCTAACTCTGTCTCGCCTGACTCATCTCCGGACAAAAAGAAGAACAAGAAAGACAAAAAGAAGACGGGGAAAGGGAAAAAGAAGGTGAAAAAGTCAAAGGAAAAGGAGATGAGCCCAAAGGCACGTCAGAGAGGTAAAAAAATAAATAAATATATAATAAATAAATAAAAACACACAAATGAATAAATGCAGACATTGTTTAACTATGAGTGTCCCTGCCCATTACAAGCTAACCATATTACAAGCTCCTCCCATTTCCATTGTATGAAAAACTATGCAAACATTGCCAGATCGTTCACGATGGGAAGAGGGGTTAAATTCAAAGTCGACAATGCAAAGCAAAGATATTAAAGGGATAGTTCAAACACAACTACATTTTCCTCTATGGTTGTCCCATGGAAATATGTATTTATTTATTGTCAGCCAATATCTCGATATAGATCAATTAATTATCTTGATATAGATTGTGTGTGTGTGTGTGTGTGTGTGCGTGTGTGCATGTGTGTGTGTGTGTGTGTGTGTGTGTGTGTGTGTGTGGGTGTGTGTGTGTGTGTCTTTTAATGTGGATAAAACTAATTTTATGTTCTCTGTATTGCAGCCCTGAATCCAAAGCAGGCAGTGCTCGGGTATCAACAAATACTAAAGGCATTCCGTAAAGGAGGGACCACCATGGGTGCTGCGTTCTCAGCCTTCAGTGTAGATCGTAACACAGTGGTGGCCACTGCACCCATCGCTGAGCTTTTTATCGCTGCACCGAACAGGTACAAAGACGTCTTAGATGGTCACAAAAATGGTTGTGTAAAACTAACAGTGTTGGCTTCTGAGTGCTCTCTGGCAATTGAACAGGATTCTTCTATAAAGGAGAATGTAAAAACACTTAAAAACAACAACAAGCTGCTGCCCCTCACCAAGAAGTGAGCTTGGGCTAGGGTGCACTGTGAGAATACCAGTCAAGTGGGCACACCAACATAAAATTTGATATTTTGTCCAATATTAAAAAAGAAAAAGTTATATTTGAAAAATGTTACGTTGGTGTGCTCAGTTATCCTTACTTGACGGGTTACCTACTGGAATAGCACTGTGATCCACTTGTGTACTGTGATCCACAAGTTGTTTTTCTTTGGAGTGCGATTGCTCTTTGCTTACAATTATGTTTTTAATTGGCCAGTTTTATTTGTCAGATAAGAATGTTTAATTTTTCCACCATAAAGCCTTAGAGCTGTACACTATGTAGCCTGTGAGCTAGAGTGTGTCAGCTGATTTTTTTTTACACACTGTTATCTAGCAATATTTGAAAACTGTATATTTGTTTTACTGAAAAGCACTTTGTTCACTTTAAGGGCACACACAAGAAGTAGTGGCTGCCTGATTCTGGGATTCCGCCAATGTATTTCAGTGGGGAACTTCAAATGAACTGGCAGAATCCCAGAATCAGGCAGCCACATACTTCTGGTGTGTGTCTGTGTGTGTGTGTGTGTACGACCTAAAGGGATAGTTCACCTGTTTACTTGAAATGTTAAGGTTTCCAAAGTGTATATTTAAGCTTGAATTTTTTTTATTTTTTATTTTATCACAGACTGTTGTTATTTGAAGATGTTTGTCAAGCTTACTTGAAATTTTATCGTTTGTATTTGTTTAAAGTGTGTATTGTTGGTGTTTGGGACCAATAAAACTGACACTTTGTACTGTATATCTTTGCTTCTGTGTCATTTATAAATGCTTTATAAATGCTTTACAAGGCATAGATAGTCCTCACTTTAGATGGGCTCACAGAATAAACTTAACTAATGGTAACTAATGAGTAGTAACTGCATTAATAGGCATTAATAAGTTATTTATTGAGTATGAATACATGTTTATTTACAGTTGCTAACCCTTTATAAAGTATTAACAATTCAGTTTATCAATGAGCAACAAAACATTTATAACCGGGTTTATTAAGTGCTTAGTAATGCATAATAAATGCTATACAGATCATGAATTCAGGATTAATTAAGCATTTACTAATGCTCAACTGCTGCTTGAGTACTTATGGTTGGGGTATAATTGTGTTTACTAATGCTTAGTAATGTATAAGTAATTACTTACAAATGATAAGTAAATGAATTACGCACTTTACTAACGTTTAACTAATGCTTAATAATGTGTTAATTGAACATTTAAAAGTGTCTTTACTTACGCATTATAATGCATTACTAATGTTGATTTAATGGTTAATTCATGAAAAATCAAGGATTTACTAATGCTTAGTAATGTCTTGGTTGAGGATTTATGGTTGTCTTTACTAATGCTCTGTAATGCAATACTAATGATGAATTCATGATGAGTTCATGAGGAATTAAGGATTAACTAATGCTTTCATTATGCTTAACTAATGCTTAACTAATGCTTAATAGTGTATAACTATTAAGTGTTATAATTGGGTTATAATTGTGTTTACTAATGCTTAGTAATGTATAAGTAATTACTTACAAATGATAAGTTAACAATGAATTACGCACTTTACTAATGTTTAACTAATGCTTGATAATGTGTTAATTGAACATTTAAAACTGTCTTTACTAATGCATTATAATGCATTACTAATGTCGAATTAGTGTTTAATTCATGAAAAATTAAGGATTTACTAATGCTTGACTAATGCTTAGTAATGTCTTAGTTGAGGATTGATGGCTGTCTTTACTAATGCTCTGTAATGCAATACTAACGATGAATTCATGATGAGTTCATGAGGAATTAAGGATTAACTAATGCCTTCATTATGCTTAACTAATGCTTAACTAATGCTTAATAGTGTATAACTATTAAGTGTTATAATTGTGTTATAATTGTGTTTACTAATGCTTAGTAACGTATAAGTAATTACTTACAAATGATGAGTTAATGAATTACGCACTTTACAAATGTTTAACTAATGCTTAATAATGTGTTAATTGAACATTTAAAACTGTCTTTACTGATGCATTATAATGCATTACTAATGTTGAATTAATGGCTAATTCATGAAAAATTAAGGATTTACTAATCCTTAGTAATGTCTTAGTTGAGGATTTATGGCTGTCTTTACTTGTGCTTTGTAATGCAATACTAATGATGAATTCATGATGAGTTCATGAGGAATTAAGGATTAACTAATGCTTTCATTATGCTTAGCTAATGCTTAATAGTGTATAGTTATTATAAAGTGTTACCGAAAATAATGTCCTAACCTGATGATGCTTAGACTATCCACCATCACTCTGTCATTATATTTATAGTCTGTTTCAAACCCCAATGCCTATGAAGTAGGAACATTGAACAAAACACAAATAAAGAGAGAATAGTGATCTCTGGACTAAGGCTGTCTGTGTTCAAAAACAAGTTTCACTCCCTCTCTTTGTTTGTGATGTAATAATGAAAGTGAAAGTGAAGAATAACGGACCCTGCAAGTGCGTTCATTTTTCTCCAAGAGCAGCAGCAGGGGTAAGACTTGAGGATCTGCTTCTCTTTACTTTAATCTGTAGTTACTTTGTAAACAAAACAGTCTCTCTTGTTTCAGCTGATTCTGGATAGATGTAAATAATTGTAAAATCAAACTTTTGAAAAGTTGTATTGCACAATTTACTGTCACAGGGTTTGGATTTTTTATCAGTTTTCTCTGGTTTTCAGCAGATTTTACTGAAGTTATTCTCCAGATATGGGAGAACAACAACCCAAACCTGAGGAACCAAAGCGTAGGTTTCTTTTCTGTTAGTCTGTTTATATTCAATGTCAAAATTTGTTGATTCACTGTTTTCATTTTTGTTCTCACTTTAACTTCTGTTTTTCTGTCAGTTCTCCCCAGACCTTGGAGGGAAATAAACTGGGGGTAAGTATTTTAGATAATGTTTACCATGTTTCCAATTCTGTGTGATGAGTGACTTCAAGATTTATTTTATAATCTCTTGAACAGAGACAAGCAGAAAGTCCTGCAGTCTGTGAAGAACTACAAACCTCAGACTGAGGGCCAAATCATCAGGATTCTGCTTTACGGTCCAGAAGGATCAGGAAAATCCAGTTTCATCAACTCCGTCCTAAGTGTCCTACTTGGCAGGATGTACACACAGGCACTGGTAGACAACATCAGTGGAGTCTCTTTTACCAAAAAGGTACAACGATTTTTTTTTTCCTTGAAAAAACTCTCATTTTTACTTTGATAGAAAACATAGTCATTTGCAGATCAGATCAATTAAATATCCAGTACCCTGTCATGTGTTTTGGGTTGCAGAAATTATAGAATTATGTATGTAAAAAAAAAAAAAAAAAACTACCACTTTAAGTCATGCAGAATAGATTTTTTTCAGAAAATGTGATCCTTAATAGACCATACATATTTAGATTTTTCAATTGAACTTTAAAACAGGGAGATTATTTTGCTTTTTCAAAAGATCTGGTATTAAGTGACATCTATGTTTTCTGTATATTTTTTATATAATTCAAAGTTTTCAATCATTTTAGAGCTTGAATAATTTGTGGACATTTAAAATGTTTTAATGAATATGTTTATTCTTGATGTATCATATAATATTTATAAATTGTATTTATGAATTTATAAACTGTTTATT
Organism: Scarus forsteni; assembly: GCA_036419115.1. NCBI lineage: Eukaryota > Metazoa > Chordata > Actinopteri > Labriformes > Labridae > Scarus > Scarus forsteni. Next base: position 92,749 of record JAZDUH010000129.1, on the reverse strand, counting down.
AATCACTGGTATATGTTTGAAATGTCCTTATAGTTTGTCAGTTTATAAATAATCTTTCACTTTTTAATTATTAATCAGAAACTAATTAAACTCCTGATGTTCACTCAAACATAACCTGCTACATCATTGTGTTTAAGTTCTTTTAAATTCCTTTGCATTAAGTCTCCATGAGGTTCAGGACTCTATACACATCTGGTACCTACACCAGGACAAAGTCCAGCTTCTGAACAGGGTTCTGGTCTGACTCTCAGTCCTTTAGACCCAGAGGCAGATTTCTGTGCTCAGTATCATGAGGAGAAGTGGATCAAGTATTTTATCAAGCTGCATGACCTGGTCTGTTCTTCATTTGTCTGTCTCAGTACACAACCTACGAAATTCAAAAAGGAGGCCAGAAGACCTTTTACCCCTTTGTCTTCAACGACATCATGGGTCTGAGCCAGATCCACGGTGTCCACGTGGACGATGTCAAACTGGCTCTGAAGGGACACGTGAAGGAAGGATACAAGGTAGAGATCTTAACTGAAAAGTTTATATTGTTATATTGAATAACATTTACATTCATACATCTAAAGTCTCATGGAGATGACTTTGAACTTTGTTTTCCAGTTTAATCCTGACTCTAAACTGTCTGAGAAAGATCCAGACTACATCGAATCTCCAACAGACAACGACAGAGTTCACGTCCTGGTTTGTGTGTTTCCTGCTGACGCATGTTTTCGGGCAGAACAAGAGATTCTGCAGAAGATTAAGGACATTAGAGGAGCAGCCAGTGAACTTGGTAATGACAGAAATCTCAGGTGAATTTTTTTCCTGTTCTGTTTCTGAAGCTCCAAACAGCTTCTCAGTTCTGTGTTTGTTTGTTCACCTGTCAGATATTCCTCAAGTTGTGATGCTGACCAAGATCGATGAAGCCCATTCTGAAATCAAAGACGATCTAAAAAATCTCTACAAGGTTACTGAACTGAAACAACAGGTAAGTTTAATAATGGGATAGTCCAGTTTCAGGTGGGGTTGCTCAAGGCCTATGGCATTCATAAATACAACACATATTCGCTGTGGCATGTGGAAATGCTCTTACTTTCGCTATTAAACACACTCCTGAGTTCTACCGTTGTTTTTCTTTGATTTGATTTGGACAAACCTTTAAGTGATTCACCGATCACCATCATTCAGGATTTTATTCTGACCACATTTCTTCCTTGAAGACGATGGTTCCCCACTATCCTTCCAGTTTTTAACCCTTGACTGACCCTTCAAAAAAGTTACACGCATGACCCTTCAAGTGGACATTTTTATATATTACAGTTTAAAAATGTCGACTCGTTCCCAAATGTCACATCTCCACCACTGAAGTGCTGGTAAGCAGGTCAACAAAACAAACCCTCTGTTTAGGAGTAGAAGTTGGAGTATTCCTTAAATACTGAAAATAGAAGCTTGATTTAAAGAAAATCCCGAATCAAATAGAAATCACAATGTCTGCTAGAAAAACTGAATTTATATCTTTCAGTAAAATTGCTAAGCTCTAATGTATAGGTTTAGCTGACATTATTCCAACTGTATCCTTTTCCCTCCTTCTGTTAAACACTGCAGCTTTCTCCACTGCTGCCTCAGCATCGTCTGCTGTATCTTGAGTAGGGAGTGCTCTGCGGTTCCCTTTCCTTGAACCCTTGAACCATGTTGCTGCTTGTCTTACTGGGACAGGTAGACGGGTGGAGGAAGGACAGGACCGCAGAGAACTTCCACTTCTTCCCTGGCGCTCCACTGACCCCCTTCTTTCTCCATATACATCCCGCAAACCCTCTCATCTCTTCCAGCATTCATCCACTGCAAAACAGACAGGCACATACACACCAGCACAGCACTGATTGGCTGTCTCAGCACCACCACACAGGATGTCACCTGAAAAGTTCACATTTTTCAGCTTTGATGACCAACAGTGTGACCTGGTTGTGCCTGATCGTGGGTGTACATTGACGTTGCGTGGGGAGTGGTCGCCCAGGTTGTCAGTCTTGTTTGGTGTGAACGTGGCTTCAGACATCCTCTCTGCTCTCACAAAATCTTGTGTGCCATTCAAATATTAGGGCTGTCACTTTAGTGCATTAATTAGATTAATTAATTACAATGCAAATTAATGCACTAAAAAAATTAATCACAAGATTAATTAATCGCACGTCACTTCACACATGCGTCGCTAGTCAAACCAAACAAAGCCCAGGTGACAACAGGAATGGTATATTTGAGACTCCCCTTTATTTTATTTTTGAATTTATTTATCTATATTTGTACTACATTCTTTAATAATGCATCAGGCCTAATTGGTTTGCTTGATGTCCTCGACCTTTTTCTTTTTTTTAAATTGTATTTCTGAAACACACTTAAAGTGTAATTTGAGTTGCCTGATTGAGCTTAGAATTTTCTGGACAAGATGCCCTGACTTAGGTTTTATTCAATCACCAATAAATATTTAGATTTATAATCTTCTCTTTTTAGTTTATTCATTTGATTAATCATCCGCTACGATTTTGTAATGTCCTAGAATTCAAATTCTTTATGTGGGGACTTAAAGCAGATGTGAGATTAAAATGCGATTAATTAGATTAATTTTTTTAATCGCCTGACAGCACTATCAAATATACTTTCACTCAGCAAGCTTAATGTGCCCAAAGAATAACCTTTTTTTTTTATTTACACCAAACATTTGAAGTTGAGGTGTTGTTCAACCTCTATGTCAATCATTTCCTGAAACTTTCCAAACCTTTAATATTTAACCCTCAGTGAGACTGTGAACCATGAGGTTTTGTCTCATTTAATAGCCAAACGTTGTTTGGTGTATTTGATTTCAGCCTTCAGTGTCACCCCGCCTTCAAACCTTCTTGTAGGTGTGGGGTGTAGTCTGGTCCAAACATGTAGTCCATCAGGCTGATCCACCAAGGATTATGTTGGTAGTCCAATAATCTGATACATGGACACTGGAACTGTAGTCTGACCTCTAAATCACAGCAAATGCTCTAAATGTTGCAGAGTTCCTGTACCAGTTTTGTTTGTTTTTTAACAGATGGAAAAGTTCAGCAAACAGGTGGGAATCCCAATGAACTACATCTTCCCCGTGAAGAACTACTCTGAAGAAATCGACCTCAACAATGACGTTGATTCACTGATCCTGAGCGCGCTCAAAAACATCATCAACTTTGGAGATGACTGGCTGAGCTTCCGTGAGAAACAATCTGGACGTGACTAAACTAGCCACAAGTATTAAAATTCTGCTCTCTCACTGAGTATCTTTATGCTGCGAGTCCATAAAGTTGTTGTGCTGAATATTTTGAAGACTTCTTACACCTTACTGCTTCTATTGATCAAGCTCTGAGGTTTTTTTAACTCCTCTAAATAACAAAGATTTAATGTGATTATTTTGTGTCAACTGATATTAAGACAATGTCATTAATGAGTGTGTTGTATTCTTAAAACAAGGATGACCTCTTTGTGTCTTAAATAACCAAACATGATTTCATTATTAGGCATGGCAGTGTTGAAATTCAAATAAAACAGAGTGTAACAGGAGAGTGTGTTTGTTTGGTTTTGTTACACACACTGAATGATGACATGTTTGAATGACACACTGAATGATGACATGTTTTCCCAACGCAAGATCATCTGACAGACGCCGAGCTCCTAAACAAATCAATTTTTACAAGATTGAAACACACTTTTAGGTTCCACTGACGACTGTGGACGTTTTTAACCCTGATTTTAACCGGATTGCTGCTTTTAATCACTGGATGCCTCTCAAATCACTGTCAAAACAACAAGCAACACCGGCAACAACAACAAACTTAGCCAACTGGCTACAGGTGAGCCATGCCGTCACTTACCTCCCTCTCCACATGTGACAGTTGTGCTGGTCTTAGTCAGAAGGTGGCCCAGCTTGAGCAACAGGTATCCAGCTTAATTAAAATCCAAAAGGTAACCGATCTGGAGGTCATTCTGGGCAAGACCCGAGCCGCCGCCACGAGCACCCAGCTAGCCGACACGGCCCCGTGCTCCCCTGACTCTGAGTCCCGTCCCTCCGTATCCTGCACCAGTGTTGCCAACTCCTCAGTAAGGAAAGTAGCTATTGGCTGTCCCAAAAGTCGCTAAAAGTCGCTAAATGACGTCATCACCTATTTTGCATAATCGACAATTTGCATGAATTGTAATGGACGCTGTAGGAGAGAGGAATAACATCATGGGAGAGACAAAAGTGAGTAAAAAACACCCTAAATATGTTTAGAACTACAAATAAACAAAATAACTTCAACATTAACAGCATTAAATGATTTTAATGCTCGTTTTGTCCTGTATTGTTAAATGTTATAATAGCAAATTTAATCACATGATTGTTATGTGGGGTGGAATTGCTAGCTCTACAACCAACCCTCCTCCTTTATCCGGGCTTGGGACCGGCAAAGTGACCAAAAAAAGACACACACTGGCAGTGAGTGAAATGCTTGCAGCGATAGAGGGATCCCGCTCTGCAAGCCAAAAGCGGCTTTGCGCATGCCCATTTCATTTGCAATCTGGACTCGGAGGGGTGAGGGTCTCCTCTCTGCTCTGCCTGCAGCTGGGACTGCTGCACGAGGCTGTGAGACGTCACCGCCTGTGAGTGCTTTGGGACGGGGGAGGGGCTCACGGCAGCGAGTGCCCATTGCTTGTTGAGGACAGTAACTGCAGAACGATACATTCACGTCAGTCTCCAAAACACCAGAAAACTCTCCACTAACGCCAGAAGAAGTCGCTAGATTTGTCGCTAGTCGCTTTTTTGAAAAAAAGTCGCAAAAGGGGTCTGAAAAGTCGCTAAATCTAGCGACAAAGTCGCTAAGTTGGCAACACTGTCCTGCACTGGCAACGATCCAGATCAACAGCGCTGGATTCAACAAGGGGCTAGACCTAGATCCAAGGGCCCGATCAGCTCCACTCCAGTGTCTGACCCATGGATTGCAGTCGGGGCTCGAAAGTCCAATCTATATGGGACGCGGGGCAGCAGGTTGTCCTGCTCCCCTCCGGCTGGAGTCATAGCGCTGGGGAATAAATTCAACATCCTGGACCTCGAGGAGTTTCCCCCGCTGGCAGCGGGTCCATCTGTCCTGCCGCCTCCAGTCCGCCCTCAGTGCCGTGGCTCCGGTGTCAGAACTCGCACCGGGCAGCTGCACTTCACCCCGGCTCCAAAACCTAAGGGGGGCGGGGTCCCTGGTATGGGCTACGGATCTCCACCACCTCTGAGGCTACTGCAGGAGACGGAGCTCGGGGCGCTACGCCAGCCACCACCTGCAACACCAGCCGGAGTCTCCGCTGCTCCCCTCCGTATGCCTGGTCGGACCACCGGGCGTGCGCTGGGGGGCTCCATTGCTGGCTCCGCTCCCGCCTCTGCTGCTCCCTCCCTCTCCATGCCGTGCTCGCCAGCCCGTCGTGAGGTGGGAGACCCCGCTGGCGCGCCCTTCAGCGGGAGCGCACGGGGTAAGCGCAGATGTGCCTCGGCTCCTGTAAACGGTGCTGTGGCGCTTCCCAGTCCGTCTCGGTCTGCGGCGACCCGTCCCTTTGAAGCCAGGCCTGAGCCGACCGTGCTGGTTCTTGGCACGTCTATGGTTCGGCACGTGCGAATAAACAAAGGTCACACCTCTTGCCACCCAGGTGCACTCGTCAGAGACCTCACAGACTCCGCCCCCAACATCCTCCATCATCACCCCTCCATATCAACAGTAGTTGTTCACGCAGGCACAAATGACTTGAGACTTCAACAGTCAGAGACACTTAAAATAGACTTCATGACCCTCATCACCACAATCCACAGTTTCAATAAACAGGTCATAGTCTCAGGTCCCCTCCCACCACCCCGCTTTGGAGACATCAAATTCAGCCGCCTAAGACTCTTACACATATTTCTCAAATCCTACTGTACCGCTCACCATATCCCATATGTCGACAATTTCCTTGCTTTTTACAATAGACCTGGACTGTTCAAAAAAGACTGTCTCCATCCCAACTTCACTGGATCACGCCTTCTGTCACAAAACATAGAACTCACACTGGAATCCACATGACATGAACACACCTCTCAATCATCCACAATTGCTCAAAAAGACACTTCACATTCATTATCCATCCCCGTAATTTTCAGCAGAGAGCGGCCTATACATAAAACCCACAGATCATCCATTAACCTCAATAATCTTTTATCTGTCCCTAAAACTTTCTCAGCACAAAACCCCCCAGTTAATCAGCCCCCAGTTACCATAAACATGGCCCTATTGAATATCCGCTCTCTGCTGAACAAATCTTTTATTGTAAATAATCTGATTTTAGAGCACAAACTTGAGTGTCTGTTTTTAACCGAAACTTGGCTGGGTACCGATGCACCAGTTGTTCTCACTGAGGCCTCCCCACCTAATTTTAACTTTGCTTTTTCTACGAGGAGTGGTAAAAGGGGAGGTGGCACTGCTTCAATTACAGTGAACACTTTGGCCACCAAACCTGTTTTATTTCAACAATACACAAGTTTTGAACACCACTCCATTGTTTTTAACAACCCTAAAATTTTATGTGTGACAGTTTACAGGCCACCAAAAAAGTGCAGTCTTTTTATCCCACAATTTTCAGAATTTTTATCGATTTTACACAATTCATATGATATGATTATTTTATCCGGTGATTTTAACCTACACATAGATAATATTTTAGACCCCGTTTCCAGGGAATTTTTAAATGTTCTTAACTATATGGATTTTAAACAACATGTCATGCACCAGACACACATCAGAAGACACACCCTGGACCTGCTCAGCACTTATGGCCTGTCTGCCAGTGTGTCCTCTGTTGTCGACTTGGCTGTCTCCGACCACTTCTGTGTGTTTTTTAATATCACCGTTTTTATCGAGCGGGAGACCTCTGTGAGAACTGTGAAGAAGCGTCATCTGACCCCTGGGGTGGCTGCAAATTTTATCAGTGTTTTAGAAAAATGCCCTCCAATTATTTTGCCTGCCCCCTGTGATTTTATTGTGGATAATTTTAACAATAAACTGGAAGGTGCTATTAATTCTGTTGCACCGATCAAATTGAAAAAGGTTCACCCTAAGCGTGCAACCCCATGGATAAATGAGGTTAAGAACCTGAAAAGAAAATGCAGGGTGGCAGAAAGAAAATGGAGGAAAAATAAAATCACAATTAATCATCAAATATATAAAGAACATCTTAAATTATACAACCTTGCTGTAAAAAATTCCAGAAATTCATACTTTGCAACAATAATCATAAACAATAAGAACAATCCAAAAGTTCTTTTCTCTACCATAGACCATCTTTTTAACCCTGATTTTAACAAATCTCACATAACTCCTACAAACAGTCTCTGTGAGGAGTTTGCAGCCCACTTCAGGGGTAAGACTGACACTATCAGAAGTGACATTTTATCCTGTATAACTACTGCTTTTAATCCATCTGAGTGTCTGTCTTCACCTGAGGAAACACTGGACAGTTTTGTCCTGGTTAATGATGAGATGCTTTATGAAGTTTTCTCCTCAATGAAGCCCACCACATGTCTTTTAGATCCAATTCCAACCGCATTCTTTAAGTCATTTTATGGATCTTTTAGAGAGGAGCTTTTAACTATGATGAATTGCTCTCTTCAGACGGGGGTCTTTCCGGCTGCGTTTAAGGCAGCAGTGGTGAGGCCCCTGCTGAAGAAGAGCAATTTAGATTTTAATGATTTTAATAATTACAGACCTGTGTCTCACTTGCCATTTTTAAGTAAAGTTTTAGAGAAACTGGTTTTTAACCAGCTCAATTCTTTTTTAAATTCACATGATATTCATGAGGAATGTCAGTCTGGTTTTAGGGTAAACCACAGTACAGAGACCGCCTTAACAGCGATTTTAAATGATTTTAGATTAAATTATGATTCACAGAAGGTGACAGTGTTGGTTCTACTGGATCTTAGTGCTGCCTTTGATACAGTAGACCACACTATTCTTTTAAACAGATTGAAACACCTTATTGGCCTCTCTGGTACTGTGCACAAATGGTTTACTTCCTACCTCACAGACAGAACATTCATGGTAAGTGTAGACACATGCTCCTCTCCAGTCCATAGAATCACATGTGGTGTGCCTCAGGGTTCCGTTTTAGGCCCTGTTCTTTTTAACCTTTACATGCTCCCTCTTGGCGGTGTCATCAGGAGACATGGAATTAACTTTCACAGTTATGCTGATGATACACAGCTTTACATCTCCATGTCTCCTGATGACACCAGGCCAATGGATGCTCTTTTTAACTGCATTTTAGAAATTAAATCATGGATGGCAGAAAACTTCCTCCAGCTTAACCAGGACAAAACTGAGGTTTTAGTCATCGGTCCTGAGGCCCAGAGAGAGAAGCTTTTACCCAAATTACAGTCACTGTCTTTTTATCCTTCATCACAAGTAAGAAACCTGGGTGTAATATTTGACTCTGAGCTGACTTTTATTCCTCACATTAAGAATATAACGAAAATAGGTTTTTATCATTTAAAGAATATCGCCAGAGTCCGCCCCATTCTCTCTCGGGCTAGCACGGAGACGCTAATGCATGCTTTTATCACCAGTCGTATTGACTACTGTAATGCCCTGCTCTCTGGTCTTCCAAAAAAGAACATTTCAGGTTTACAGTTACTTCAAAATTCAGCAGCACGTGTCCTGACTAAGACCAGAGGGCGGGCCCACATTACTCCAGTTTTAGAATCACTGCATTGACTCCCCGTGTGTTTCAGGATTGATTTTAAAGTTCTTTTATTGGTTTTTAAATGTCTTAATGGTCTTGGGCCTTCTTATCTTTCTAAACTTCTTTTACCTTATGACCCTTGCGGACCCTACGCTCCTCCGGCAGTCGGCTCCTAGTCATCCCAAAAGTCAGGACACACACACATGGCGAGGCGTCTTTTCAGTTTTATGGCCCGCGACTGTGGAACAGCCTGCCGGAGGACCTCAGGACCGCAGAGAATGTTCATGTTTTTAAGAGCAGGCTCAAGACACACCTTTTTAGCTTAGCTTTTAATTAAGGTTTTATCTATTATATTTATTTATTTAAACTAGGTTTCTACTTTGTTTTTAGTTGTGTATTTTACTCATTTCTTCCCTTAATGTTTTAGTAGTACTATTTTATGATCTGGGTCTTAGTTTTTTATTGATATCTTAGTTTTTACTTATTTTATTCTTTTATCATTAGGATCTCCAGTGTTTCCTCTGCAGGAGCCCTCTGCGCTGGGAGCTGTGGTTGATCATGGCTGCAGGGCTCTGTCTCGTAGGTTCCTGGAGGAGTTTTGAGGACCATCACCTCTCCTCTGGGTCCTGCGTTGGTGTCCTGTGGCTGTGGTCGACTCTCAGCTCCTGGTGCAGACGGCTCCTCTGATGACGCTCTCTTACCTGGTTTGTCTGTACTCAGCCTTGTTCTTGTTCTTAGCTTCTTGCACTGTTTTGGTCTATGTGTGTGTATGTGTATGAGTGTGTGCGGGTGAGTGTGCATGTGTGTGTCTGTTAGTGAGTGTGTCCGTGAGTGAAGCCTTATGTCCATGCCTGTGGGTAATTTATGTAAAACAGGGGTGGGAAGGTGGGTTTAAGGGAATGTTTTTAATTTTCTATGTAAAGCACTTTGAGTTGCATTAATTTGTATGAAAAGCGCTTTATAAATAAAGTTTGATTGATTGATTGATTGAATGTGGCTCCATAAGAAAAGGTGCTTTATTTACAGCCTGGGTAACTGCAAACAACAGAAAGACAGTCTTTATATGAGCATTAATGTTCAGTGTTGCTGTGCAGACTCTAATGCAGCACTGAGCTTATTATTCCTTTAGGCCAGTTGACAACATGATCAGGACAACTACTGACACCTACTGATGAAGATCACACAGGTACTTCAGGTGAATTTCTCTTGTTAAAGTGTCACAAACCATCTTAATAAATAAAACAGATCATGGGGGGACTAATATAAGTCTGAGAACTGATGAGTAACAACCCTGGACTTTGAATCACTTTGTGGTCATAATAAATAATTTTAAGTTTTTTTCTGAAGGGGCATAATCAATACTTTGACATTTGTACATTTGGCGGCTGTGTCTCAGGAGGTAAGGGTCATCCACTTAATGCCGAGTGCTTTATTAAATAAGGGGATAAATCAGAGATACCCAAAACAAACCCGAGAAATATACGCAACTCAACTTCTCATCCTGACAATAGTAATTCAGAGGCCTCAGTGGTAGGTCAGAGTGGGCGTTATGTTGACCTAAAGACAGGACCATGGATATCTCTGCTGTAATGTAAATATATCAGTCTAAAAGATTCAGGACCATGGATAGCTCTGCTCTAATGTCAGTATAAAAGATTCAGGGCCATGGACAGGTCTGCTCAAATGTAACTAGATCAGTATAAAAGATTCAGGACCATTGGCAGGTCTTCTCTAAGGTCTGCTCTAATGTAAATAGATCAGTATAATTCAGGACCATGGACAGCTGATATTGGATATTTTTTCCTGAAACTGGTGTGTGGGACCACCATTGACCACTACGGAGGGTTCCAGTCAGAGAACACAGAGTCATTACTAAGGTGATGAAATTGTACATATTTGTGCTTTGCTTTAGTGACTGAAACAAACATGAAAAACAAACCAGATGTCTGATTAGTTTCTTCACTTATAACATTAACTTAAGCATTAAATGCTTTCTAAAGTATTAAAACAAAGTTACTTCTAAACTCACTTCTGTTTTAACTCACATGACTAATGATTAGCACAGACCAATTAAGATCTTCAATAAGCTTAACACTTAGACTCTACTAAGAATATTTATAAAACAACGTATAACCAGAAATCTGAACAGTCAAAATAGTTCAATGCAACAGAGTAGTATTCTTTGTTTTCTGGTTAACCTCACATCCTCATTGACTTCTGCACCGATGGAGACAGCATGTAGAATGGTACAGCCCAAAAATAAGGTCTTACAGGAAGCGGGAATAACTGCTCTTTCAAAATAAAATTTCATAATAAACTCCCCTCAAATCAAGTCTTCTTTACATGAAGACACAAATTCCTAACAGCTCTGCTCCAATGTAAATATATCAGTCTAAAAGATTCAGGACCATGGACAGCTCTGCTCTAATGTATTTACACTGTATCGCAATGTGGCAAGGCAAGTTTATTTGTAGAGCACAATTCATATACAAGGCAATTCAAAGTGCTTTACAGAACAAGAAAAATGCATTAAAATCACAGTACAAAATAAAATCAACAATAATCATTATAAAATAAATTTAAAATGAGGAGTGCAGATCAGATCCTTTCAGTCATATGCACAGTTAAACAGAGCTGTTTTGAGCCAAGATTTGAACAATGTCGGAGTAGAGGCCTGTCTCACATCTTCAGAAAGACTGTTCCAGATTTTAGCTGCATAAAACTGAAACCCTGATTCTCCATGTTTAGTCCTGACTCTAGGCACCAGCAGAAGGCCGGCCCCTGAGGTCCTCAGAGTCCGAGATGGTTCATATGGCACTAACATGTCAGAGATGTACTTTGGTGCCAGGCCATAGAGAGATTTGTACAAAAGCAGAGCTGCTTTAAAGTCTATTCTCTGAGCCACAGGAAGCCAGCGTAGGGACCTGAGCACAGGACTAATGTGTTCGTACTTCCTGGTTCCGGTCAGGACCCGAGCAGCAGCATTCTGGATGTATTGCACCTGTGTTATAGCTCGTTTGGAGAGGCCAGTGAGCAGGCCGTTACAGTAATCTAACCTACTAGAGACAAATGCATGGATAAGTATCTCTAGGTCAGGTTTAGACACTATACCTCTGATTTTGGCGATGTTTTTTTAGATGGTAAAAGGCTGCTGATGTTATTGATTTTATATGGCTGCCAAAGTTCAAGTCTGAGTCCATTATTACCCCGAGATTTCTAACCTGATTTGTAGGTTTTAGAGAAAGAGACTGGAGGTGACTGCTGACACTTTCTCTTTGTTTCTGTGGACCAAAAACAATGACTTCAGTCTTGTCTGAATTTAGCTGGAGAAAGTTTTTCTGCATCCACACACTGACCTGTTGGATGCAGTGACAGAGTGAATCCACTGGTCCATATTCACCTGCTGTCAGTGAGACATAGATCTGAGTGTCGTCTGCATAATTGTGGTAGGACACATTAGTACTTTGTATTAACTGGCCTACAGGCAGCATGTAGAGATTGAACAGGAAGGGTCCAAGGATTGACCCCTGGGGCACCCCACAAGTCAAGGCCATGTGGTCTGAGACACAGGGTGCATCTCAAAGCTCCAAAGTTCCATCCTGGCCTCCTGCACTTGCGTCTTCGTCCCGCCCACCAGAGATGCATGCCAGAGATGCGAGGAAACGAAGAGAGGAGACGAGGAGATTCATTTAAAGAGCATTGAGATGTCCTCTCCTCCGGAGCGTCACATGAAGCGACTTCTTTTAGTGATGACGGCGTCACAGCTGGATATGCCGGTCTCGAGCGCACGGGAGAAACTGATTTAAGGAAAATAAAGTAAACTCCAGGGCGCTCTACCGCGTTAAATTCATATTCACTTTACATCAGTTTAAAGTGAATATGTACATGAATGAAAAAGAAAAATGTCAAGTTTTCCCAGGCATAGAATGATAGGAGTTTTAAATTGTTATATTGCGGCCACTTTATGTTCATAAATAATGTTTTATTCTGCTATAAGCACTTAAACCCCCTCTCTGCGCATTTATATAGAAATAAATGTAAAGGCCTGAGATAACAATGAACAATTCACTACTTTCTCTCCTTATTTATGCTTGGTTAGATCAGGAACTACATAAAATATGCTTTTTGTTAATGTGCATTAATCTGCCTGACCCCAGGGTCTGTTGGGTGCTGATATTTGTCAATGAGCATCTTTTATTATTATTATTTATTATTGTCCATGTTTGCTGTTTGTAAATGTATGTATGGTCTGGGTAGACTGCAAAAACTGAATTGCCCCTTTGGAAAAAATAAAGTTGTCTAATCTAATCTAATCCAGTGTAAAATGTGTTTTCCTGAACAGACCTGTCTACTGTAGCAGACTTACAGTTACAGACATAAACACAAACAACACAGATAAATCAGGACAGACAACAGATGGGAAACAACAGAACTGCTCCATGTTAGTGTTCAATATTTTCTGTGATATCAACCTGTCCAGCTTCGAATTCTTTTAAATGATGAGTCAAATATTTCTTTGCACAGTGAAAAAAAAAAGAGAGAGATAAAAGAGACACTGAAATTAAGTAACTGCTCACATTTGAGGGAACATCAGGCCTACACATGGGCTGCTTTGTGTGAAATGTGGATATACTCATTACAATGACTCCCAAAAGTTGCTAATTTTACTTTAACACTTTCTCTTGCTCCATGGTGTTTTCATTTCACACATGTGGGCAGCTGATGCTTTACAGCCGGCTGCAGATACGTCACAAGGGGCGTGTCTATCAGGGAAAAGACTTCCACAAAGCCTGCACTTGTGTTTCCTCGATCATGCCTCCTCCAGATCAGTCTCCTCTCTCCTCTCTCCTCTCTCCTCCGAGCACATTTGGCGCTTTGGAATGTCCTTCAATATGGCTGCTCACAAAAGGAGTCGAGGAAAAATCCTCGATCTTGCTACCCGATTTGTACTGCGCATGCGCAAAAACGGCGTCACTTCCTCTCGAGCCGTGACAGCGATATAGATATATACGTGATGGATTCAGACATAGAAATACGTACGGATCGGGTAGTGACTCCTGTCATAGGTATTGAGTAAAACTTGGTGAAATCTGCCCTCCTCAGAAGTTTACTTGTAAGGATTGTCTTTGACAAGGTTCATGTTACATATAACCCCCAAATTCCACCGCGCAGCGAAGCGGAGCGCCTCGGTTTTGCTCCGACAGGGGAGTCAATGGGTTGTGTTTTATTTTGAAACTTCCGGTTTTAATAAAGTTATCGACTTCATTTTTTACAAAGTACAGATTACGTACGTATTTCTATGTCTGAATCTATCACGAAAATATCTATGTTACTGTCACAGCTCGAGAAGAAGTGACGCAGGTTTTCGCGCATGCGCAGTACAAATCGGATAGCCGTACAGATCGGGTAGTGACAAGGAGACTGCATTGTAGCGCAATGGGAAGCACCCACAGTTACCAATTTCTACAAAGTACTTCCTGTCTTCTAGATAGGACTTCAACCAATGTAGGGCAGTCCCAGAGATGCCCACCCAGTCCTCTAGTCTCTGTAAAAGGATCTCATGCTCGACAGTGTCAAAAGCAGCACTTAGATCTAGCAGGACTAAGACTGAGACTTTGCCTGCGTCAGTGTTCAGGCGGATGTCATTTGTCACCTTGATAAGGGCGGTCTCAGTGCTGTGATGGGGTCTAAGAACAGCAGATTTAAGATGGGCCGGTGGTTGTCCAGTACTGTGGCATCACGACTTCTCTTCTTTAGGAGAGGCTTTATGACCGCAGTTTTCAAGGCCTTTGGGAATGTTCCAGATTGTAGTGACATGTTAACTATCTGAGCGAGCGGTGGTAACAAACTGCTCAGCACAGACTTCAGAAATCTAGTGGGTAACACATCGAGGCATGTGGATGGAGGCTGTTGTGATGGAGGCCGTTGTGGCGGAGGCTGTTGTGGTGCAGCTGGTGATGAAACACTGGCTCGGTCTCTGCCTTCTGCAGCAGAGATGCTTCTCTCATTTCTCTTTTCTCTCACTGGTTGCTCGGGACCCTGTCCTGGCCCATCCTGATGCCTCAGAGTGTGGAGGAGGTGCTCCATTAGCACTCTCCTCCCACCTCTGCACAGGTGTGGACCCCTTCCCTTGAACAGCTCCTCTCGTTTCCAGAAGAGATAGAAGTTCTCAATGTAGTGCAATCCTCTGTGCGCACACTCTTTGGACAGCCATGTGTTCAGCTGAAGCAGCCGGCTGAACTTGTTAATCTTTCTGTCGATGTTTGGAAGAGGTCCACTGATGAATGCCTTGACCTCCACTTTATCAAGCTCCTTGAAGAACTTAGTAAAATCCCTTTTCAAGACTTCAGTGTGTTCCATTTTCTCTCTGTTTGTAAGAATCATTGAATTCATTAAAATCTGTCTCTGACAGTGGCAAAAATCTGTTAGTAAGCTGTATTTCAGGTGATTTCACGTTGGTATTAGCATTGTCTTTCATCGCTTTGTGCTGCTTTGGCTTAGCACCAAGTTCTCTCCAAGATGAGGCATTTTGGTCTTTACAGAGTTTTGGAAAAAACACAGTGTCACTTAAGTTTAAGATGAAAGCAGCAGGTTTGTCACCCTTTTTACTTAAAGTAACTGTGGACCTCTTACCACCAGATGTCACTGGAAGGGTCTTGTGAAGTCCTTTTTCAAATTCTAAAGCAAAAATCCGTGCTTGTAGCTCATTAATATCCTGTTGATATTCCGACAGCGTCCACTAAAGAAATTTGTTTGGTTTCTTCTTTCTTCCCCCGGACATGTCGCTGGCTCGTCAGATCGGTTAAAAATCTTAAAATGTTCTTCAAAATCTTGGTTTACGTAAAATAATTCATGAAATGATGGATGTAGTGATTTCTCCAGTATTTGTAGAAGTCATGAAATGATTAAAATGATTAAAAAGCACAGTTAAGAAGGAAGCAGTCTTGAACAAGCAGGGAAGCGTCTGCACTCTTCAGAAGCAGTAAGCACATTTTGTGCTTCCTGCAAACTTTCTAGGGCCAATGAACCCAACAAGTAGGAACTTCTCAAGGCCCTTATCTATTCGTCTCTGCACTTCAGTCTGAGACACAAGGTGGACGTGTATTTATGCATGTTTTCCAGAAATGTCTCTGCCTGTGCAGTACAGTGAAGAAACAGCTCTGTATCAATTGCAGTGACCTCAAAGAGGAGCATCATCACCTGGAATTTTCCAATGATGTAATAACACCATTGAAACCTTCTAATCAAAAAATATTTTATCGAGAGATGGACCCTGTGCTATGGATGCTGTGCAACTAAGTAACGCCCACAAAATATACGCTGTCTTGTCTTTGTTCTTGGGATTTGACTCTGCAGACCCAAGTCACCCGTCTGTTTGTTGACTGAATAAAGACTGCTGGCTGTAAGTTGTTTGGCCTCTCTCCTGATTTGGACTGTGCATTTTTTCTACAACAAAGTTTTTGTCTCCCGCACATCTCCAGAAGATTAGACACAACACTGGTAAAGTCTGTCATCAAGTATTAAAACAAACACATCCTTGTCACCAAACTGCTGTGAAATGCATGGTCTTAATCCAACTCTTGTTGAAATTGCGTGCAATCAAGTAGACAATGTCAGAGTCTGGGAACATAGCATGAAATAAATCCCCAGCCCCCTCATTTGGTCTTTATGATAGATAGATAGATAGATAGATAGATAGATAGATAGATAGATAGATAGATAGATAGATAGATAGATAGATAGATAGATAGATAGATAGATAGATAGATAGATAGATAGATAGATAGATAGATATTGTCCCTTATGGTAAATTTGTCTTAGACAGCAGTACTACTGGCCATGGACGTGATATTATAAATAACAAAAATACTAGACAACAAACAACAATAACAGAAGCAAAAGGTCGGCGACACGCATGGTCAGAAGTTATTGCACAAGGAGGTTAAAGTGCAGAGCTCGTCACAGTAAGCAGTGAAAATAAGCAGAAATAAGCTAAAAAAAAAACAAGTTACGACGATAAGAACAAAAACCCTAAATAAAAGCCAGATAATAATATCAGATAAAAACCAAGGAGAAGCAGATAGGTAAACTATGTAGAAACAAGTTAAAAAATTGAGTAACAAGTAGAGAAAATAAAACCATGGATAAAAGTGGAATAATAATAACAAGTGAGCGACTGGTGGCAATAGATAAGCTGAAGATATATTCATATACACGCATCATATATCAGTTTCAGGAAAGAATTAGTTCGATTTTTTGTTAAGCCGAGATATGGATGTTGGGAGAAAGGAGAGCTTATAGCGACTTGTTTTGTTTGCTTGCTCTGTATCGTCTCCCTGAAGGCAGAAGTTCATATTCCTGAAAAAGAATGTGGGAAGGATCATTGAGTATTTTCTGTGCCTGGTTAAGGACAACACTATCAAAGACAGACTGGAGAGAAGGGTGGTCTTTGTGACCGATCACCTTCATAGCAGATTCAATCAGTCCACTGATTTTAGATTTACTCTGGATGGATAATGTGCCAAACCAAGCTGCCAGTCCATTTCTCAGAAGACTTTCAAAGATGGCATTATAGAAAATCAACATGATTTCACGCCTGACACCAAACAGCCTAAGCCTGCGAAGGAAATGCACTCTTTGAGATAATTTGTTGCAGAGGAAGTCAACATGATCTGACCATTTAAAAAAATTGTCCATGACAATACCAAGATATTTGTAGGAGGCAACCTGATCAATAACACTGCTTCCAATTACCACTGAGTCATGTTTGCGTACCCCCCTCGGGTCAAAAACCATCTCTTTAGTTTTTGTTGTATTTAAAATGAGATTGTTTCTCTCACACCAGTCCTTAAAACAAGTTATCTCATTAAAATACACAGAGGGGCAGTCACGAGCACGCAAAAGACTCAAGATGATGGTATCATCTGAAAATTTGATGATGAAGTTATTTGGTTGTCTGCTTCTGCATTCATTGGTAAACAACGTGAATAAAAAGGGGGAACTCACAGCTCCTTGTGGGACCCCTGTGCTACAATATTTCACCTCTGAAAGTGTGCCGTTTACATTAACTTGTTGTGACCTGTCAGTTAAGAGAGCAAGGAACCATTTTACAATCCAGGGGTTGACCTCTAGGTTAGTTAATTTCTGAGTGAGCAAATAAGGGCTGACTGTGTCAAAGGCAGAACTAAAATCTAAAATGATTGGTATTTTGCTCTGATGTTCAGATACCACGTGTATGGTGTGCACCCAAACATTGTCCGGAAGTTTGCTTCGGCTGTTCTGCCGTTTTTTATATCGAAGATGGGGTTGGAGACATGGTAGAGAGCAGCAGAGCAGAACAGGGAAATACCTGCCATTTGTTGGCAGATTAATTTTGAAGATTTGTGTTTCCTTCATGCTGTGCATGTGGGACTCCACTGTCTTGATTCCCATC
Organism: Scarus forsteni; assembly: GCA_036419115.1. Classification (NCBI taxonomy): domain Eukaryota; kingdom Metazoa; phylum Chordata; class Actinopteri; order Labriformes; family Labridae; genus Scarus; species Scarus forsteni. The sequence continues at coordinate 74,592 of JAZDUH010000129.1, read as the reverse complement.
TTGCAGAGTTTAAAACATTTCTTGCACAAAATACACCGTGCTCCTGCAAACTGTCTGGTACCAGTTTCAGTCATCCAGAAAAATCTTTGTTAGCGACTTAATGGAAAAACTACTTAATGGATTTACATGAAAATTTGACCAGACTTGTGGTATGATGAAATCCATAAAACAAGAACAATGATGGAAAAGACGATCAATTAAAATATGGCAAATTAATAGGAAAAGAACAGCAAGAACACACTCCAGAATGATACTAATCAATTTTTTTACAATCTTTATACATTATTTACACAGAAAATACTGATAAACTTCCCATAATTCACTCTCTGAATCTTCTCACTGTTCCTGCCTCACGGTCCAGAAGGTTGGAGCAGGAAATCCAGTTTCATTAACTCTGTCCAAAGGTTTCAGAAGGAGCAGAAAATCCAGTTTCATTAACTCTGTCCAAAGGGTCTTCTAATAGTTGGGATCCATAATTTATCATCATAGATTTAATACTTTAATATATTCAACCAGACTTCAGACTTTGTGTGTTTTGAGGGGGAATAATGTCAGAGTGTCAGCACCACCTGCCACAAACTTTAGCTTTCAGAGGCCAAACATTGCAACAGCGCATACGCACCTCTGTGAGGGACTTCGGCTGCTTTTCCGAGGAGCAGACACACATAGTACAGGCTTTTCCAGACAATGAGCAGCATCACAGTGAGCTACTGACACAGTGTGGTGATCTTTAGAATACTTCTTTTTTTTACCTTATTTTTTAAAACTTAATAAATTATTTTAAATTATCTTTTTTTTATTTTTTTTTAATCTTGACAATTCCACATCACTTGATTTGTTGTCTTTTCACCACAAACTGAAATTCACAATTGGTGTGAACACAGCTTGACCAAGGGTTGATCCAGTGTAGCCAGGGCTGAACACAGCCCCTAAAATTAGATTGACCATCACAAAACCCTCACAGATTGGTTGACTAAGGGCAACAATTAGCCATTAACAGAAAGATAACATGTTTGCTAACCCACTTTCTTGAAGCATATCTCAAACACACCATAGGAAGGTTTATTAGTAGGCCCAGTCTTTTTTTTTTCTTTGTGGCCCTTTGTGAGAAAAAATTTGAGTCCTCTGAATTACAACATTTCATTATATTCAGGTTTATGTTTGCTTTGTTTGTTTTTGTCAGGGCCATGTAGAGAACTCAGTGACCCCCTTTTGGTTCCACATGCACAATCCATGCTTTACTGAATTTTTAGGCATTCTGCTGTTTTACCTGCTAACTGTGCACTCACAACAGGACTGGAGGGAGCAGAAACAGCCCATCAGGTGTGCCAGGCTATGTGTTTGTACAGTATTGGGCAGTATCTGTGTAAACATAGCCTGAGTGTCTTGTGTCACACCTTGCATTGTTTCTCTCTGAACAAGAGCAGCCTGCAGTCCACATGTCACTGTGCAGCCTATGTGCTGGAATACCTTGTCTTTGTGTTATTGAACAGAAGATAATGTCCTTACCTGATGGTAATTTGACTATCCACCGTTTCAGTTTCTTACTATATTCATATTGTTTCAAACCCCAATTCCTATGAGCTGGGATGTTATGTTAAAATGTTAATAAAACAGAAAAATATATCTGGCCAAAAGTCTTTGTCTTTGTTCAAAACAAGTTTCACTTTCTCTCTGTGGCTGAAGGTATTTTTAAAGTTGTTCAACAGGTACTAACCAGGTAAAACAAAAGTCAGTCAACTATAGCTGCCTTTTCAAGAGTGTTCATTTCCTCCGAGAACATCAGCAGGGCTTTGACTTTAGACAGAAATAGATCCACAAAAATGTCTAGAAGTTGGAATCCACTGAACTATTTCTGGCCAGCATCAAAACGTAAGTTAGTTTTCTGTTTGTTTGTTTGTTTGTTTGTTTGTTTGTTTGTTTGTTTGTTTGTTGCTTACAGAATTGAGAAGTGGATCAAGTATTTGAATCAAAATTTTTTTTAGATGAAACTTTCACACACACACACACACCTTCATATATATATATATATATATATATATATATATATATATATATATATATATATATATATATATATATATATCTGCTC